>QEOT01009364.1:234257-268883 GCA_003123785.1 Pterocarya stenoptera | reverse complement strand
CTTCTACAAAGAGAAGATGAGTAAGGGAAAGACCTCTTGGGGTTATCTTTATCCCTTCAATATTATTTCTCTATTCATCTTTGGTAATTAGCCTGGATAGGACCTCACTCTCCATTATAAAAAGAAATGGGGATAGTAGATTTCCTTGTCTGATACCACGAGATGATTGAATAAATTCAGAAGGAGTGCCATTAATGATAATGGAGAAAGTAACAGTGGTAATGCACTCCTTTATCCAATTTATCCAGGTTTGGTTGAACCCAAGGGATTGAAAAATGGTAAGAATGAAGGGTCATTCCATGTAATCAAAATCATTCTCCCTGTCAATTTTTATGGCCATGAGACCGATTTTTCCTTTCTTTTTCTTGAGATGATGGAAAACATACTGGGCTAGAATTGTGTTCTCCTGAATGAGTCCACAGGTAGAAAGGTTGTTTGGTATGGTGAAATGATTTTTGAGCCTATTGACTAAAATCTTTACTATGATTTTGTAACACACATTAGTAGACTGATGGGCCTGAATTGGTGTTCAGTGTTTGGGTTCCCATTTTTGGGTACCAGGGCAATAGTGGTGTGGTTAAGCTATTTTAACATTTTTTCTTAGGTGAAAAATTTGTTAATGGCTGTCATGAGATCTTTTTTGATTATGTCCTAGTAAAACTTGTAGAAAAAGCCCAGTGAATCCATCAGAACCAGGAGCCTTAGTTGGAGGAGTTTGTCTAATTATGTTCAGAACCTCTTCTTCAAAAGGTAAAGCACAGATATAAGCATTTTCAGTATCTGAAATTTTTTCAATGAATAAGTTTTCAATGTCCTTTGAGATCATTGGATTTGCGGTTTTGTAGATGTTTGTGAAATGATCATTAAAATTTTCTTTTATGATTGTGGGGTTTGAGGTCCATTGGTTTGTTCCAATTTTTAGGCTCTCAATGTTGTTCCTTTTGTACCTAATTGTAGTAGAAGTATGGAATAATTTTGTGTTTAGGTCATAAGTGGTAAGCCACGTATTTCTTGATTTTTGACGCCAGAGGGATTCTTCTCTTTTCAATTGTTCCTCCAAGATTTCATTGATGATTGAGGAGTTGGGTCATTGGTTTGAATTTCTCGGAGTTTTTTGTTGAGGTTCTTTATGTTATTCTAAATTTGACTAAAAGAAGTGATGTTCCAATGTTTAAGAGCCCCTTTGGAAGCTTTCAATTTTCTTGTTAGAATGTAGGCTGGGGTTCCTATATATTGAGAGCTCCAAGCTTTTTTTACCACCTCTACGTTGTTTGGGTCCCTAGTCCAAAATTCCTCAAATTTAAATGATTTTTTCTGGTTTTTAGATCTAGAGGTTTCAAGTAAAATTGGAGAGTGGTCAGAGGCAGTCCTCGGGAGGTTTTTTATGTTAGCCTTGGGGAACAGGGAATTCCAATGCAAATTGACCACACCTTTGTCAAGCCTTTCTCTAATGTTATTGGAAAAATGTCTGTTGTTGGACTAAGTGAATTTAGGACCCGAGTAGCCTAAATCTATCAAACCATTGTTTTCGATGTATAGGTTTAGACCCTTTGGATTGGAAGTGCTTGATACTGGTCTCCCTTCTCTCTTTTCAGATTGATTTAAAACAGAGTTAAAATCTCCAATGATTACCATAAGACCTGGGAAGGCTTTTGTGATGGCATTTAGATTATCCAAAAAAGTTTGTTTTTTTTGTTTGATGTGTAGGGTAGTAAATGAGACTTAAGAGCCATGGATTGTGTTAGGGGTCAGAGTAGGTCAACATAGCTATGATACTGCTAGAAATATATACAAGTTCTATGTCCAAGCCTGGACGCCACAAAAATAATAGACCTCTCCATTTTCCTAGGGGAGGGTATATACATACTTAGAGAGAACCTTAGTCTATTTACAACATTACTAGTATTTACATGTGCCAAAATAGTTTCAGATAGGAAAATGACATCTGGATTGTGGTTCCTGATGCAAGCCCTAACATTTCTTATTGTACAGGGGCAGGCTATTTCCCTGCAATTCCATGTCAAAAGTCTCATGGAGAAGATGGTGATAGTTTAAGCCCTGGTATTTTGGTCATTGGATTAAGGGGAAAGAGGTTCATGGCATGGGTTTGAGATTGAGTATCCGGACTGTTTTCCTCTGGATTCTTGTACGGATTGAGACAATTTTTCTTCATGATTCTCATTCAAGCTTGTGTTGATTTCCTTGCTTTGCTACTTGAGAGAGCTTCTTTCACTACCTTTATTTCTTGGACGGGTTGGATGTAATTGTTGCCTAAGAACCCGAATTGGTGGTGCATATGGATGGAGAGGAACGGTCGAAGTTTAAGGATTGTGAACGGAAAATGGACGAACTTAGAGTTTTTTTTTTCCTCACACTTTATGCCATTGGTCGATTGAAATAGATTTTAATGACACAAACGTATATGATTTTCTTGTATCTTTAGACATGCATGCCTACTCTGTTTAGGTAGTGAAGTGTTCTCAAGTGTTCTAAGAACACTCTATTACTATTTATTATTTTATTATTACTTTTCACATACTTTTCATTAGTTTTTTCAAATATTCAATATTTTATAATTATTTTTTTACTACTATTCACAAAATATTTGAGATCACCATATTATCCAAACACAACCCACTTGCTCTTGTATATGTCCCATGTACTAAGCTTTCCCTATTTTCAATAAAATTCTTATTGACTAATAATTAAAAAACAATAGATATGATGCCAATATCTACGGAATTTTTTTTTTTTTTGAAAGGGAGCTTGGAGCTCAATCATTCATTAACTAATAAGTCAAAAATACAATGAGGAGGGTCCTCAATGTTTACCATATAATCTAAGCATTTTTGCTAAACTATGTGCCACTTTGGCTAAACTATGTGCTACTTTCTTTGCCTCTCTTCTACGGTTGTTTTTTAATTTCAAGTGTTAATACCACTCCAAAATATTTGGGACGGGAGCCCTACCTATAAAGTATAAAGCAAAATCTAATCGGGTCTGGAGTTGGATCCGCCCCATAAATGGTACCCGTCCCATCGTCCTCCCTTGCTCCCACTTTCTCGAGAAACGGCAAGAAAATGTTGCAGTTAAAAATCCTTTTAAATGTTCTTCTTTGCCAATTAAGTTAAAATTCATCCAGTAAGTAATTTTTGTATCCCGCGCAATCTCTCTCTCTCTCACAAAACCAATTCCCTTCCCTTCAGTTCCCTTCGGTCTTTCTAGGGCTTAGCACGTTGCCCCTTATATCCTGTCCCATCCGAATTTTCGAAATTTCGATCCAGACGCCGTAGAATTCTGGGCCCGCGGCCATTTGTTTAGTCTTCATGGAGGAAGAGAAGGCTGTTGGTGTTGGTGGTGGGGAATCGTCGAGGGCTTCGTCGTCCTTCGTCAAAGCGGGCGACCGGCAGGTGTTCACGGTGGAGCTCCGACCCGGAGAGACCACCATAGTCTCGTGGAAGAAGCTCCTGAAAGACGCTAACAAGGTCAATGGATCCACCGCATCTTCTGCCCCGGAACCGCCCGCCAACGCCCACCCCACCCTCGAGTCTCGAATCGATCCGGTGAGTCCCTCTCAACCTAATACAGAAGTAATACATACGTACCTACACAACCACATGTCGATACATGTATGCTATCTCTGTGATCGTGTACATTATTGGGTTTTGGTATGCTTGGTGTGGGTTGTTGTGGAGATACAGTGTAATTAGCTGTAAGGCGTACTATTTAAACCATTCTGTTTTTCTTTTGGAAAAATTTATGCCATATTTAGCGCTAATTGTTGTACTGTTGATAGAGTATGGGGGATAGTTCTTCTCATGTATTGCTTCGAATTTTTAACTTGGGCTGTTGATGCGTGTGGATGGAGTGAGTGGGAGAGAAAGAAATGGCCTGGTTAGAGAAGGAAGTTTCATTTCCTCAATGGCGAGTCTAAAGTCAACTCACCTTCACCGAACGAAGCCTCAATCCCAACTTATTGGGTTTGTTTAACGATCATTGCTTGCAGCAATCAGTGTCAGCTACATATCTCTTCAGGAAGCAAGCTGTTCAGGAACTATAGGCATTTTTTTTTTCCACTTATAACAAAAAAAGGGACTATAGGCATTTTTACTGTTGATTCAATCGATGGAGCTTTAGGGCTAAAACGGAGATTGGCTTAGGATGATTATGTCCAACATGATCGAGTAATTGCTGAATAGTTCTTCAAAACCAAATTTATTGAATTTTCGGGACCAGATATGCCCATTTTTATTCAGTTTATTTTTAATTGTCTCACGCTGTTGTGTTTTCGTCCTTGATTCATATTAGTTGTTAGATTCTACTTAATATTATAGATATTTTTTCCACAATTTTTTATACACCAGGTATTGATTCTTTTTCTTTGGATGGGCTATATGCTCATATAGCAGCTTTAGGTGGCTATATGTGCATATGGCAGCGTGAACACATGCATGTTGATCTTTATGCAATTCTATATAGTTGCATGATTGAGCTTGTAAGTGTTAAAATTGTGAGCTCATCTCCATTTACATCAGTATAAATGACATATTTGGTTATGATGAACATCTTTGTTCAGTCATCTGCTTTTCCTCTCAGTGCATGTTTCATTCTTTTTACATGAAATTGTGGTTTCATTATGCAATATAGATTCTTAGTTGTGCTTCACCTTTAGGGACAACCAACTGAAAATGAAGATAAAGATGGCCCCAATCGATTCAGTGCTGTCATTGAGAAGATCGAACGCCTCTACATGGTATCTACATTTACCTTGCATTTATTTTGCCCTTTTTGATTCTTGTATCTAAGACTTGTTGCAGAACCATTGATTGCGAGACATATAAGACGAACCATTGATTTTCAGATATTTAGGCCATGCTTGGTTAAACAGAATTTTGCAAAATTTTATTTTTGATTTTCAATAAATTTCAAAATTTCAAACCAAACATCTTCAAATCTAGAAACAGTACACTATTTCGACATTTTATCCAATCATTACCCAAACACAAAAATAAAACAACTTTTTTTTTTTTGATAAGTAAAAAATAAAACAACTTTTACAAGTACCAAAACAAAAGATACTCTTAAAATTTTTTATCCAAACATCTTTTCAACTTACCTATCCTCTTCCACAAACTCTAATACAAAACTTAATTTAAAAAAATATTTATTCAAAATCTTCTCTCTCCTTATTCCAAAACCCATAAACAATACATCTCAAAAAAATTCTTCTATCCAAAGATGGCCTTAGCTTTTATTTGACATGCAAGAGAATTTTAGAAGGAATATTTTCACTATAATATGCTAGTATGAACATAAAATAATTCTCAGGGTAAGGATAGTAGCGATGATGAAGATCTACGTGAGCTTCCTGATGATGATCAGTATGATACGGAAGACTCTTTCATAGATGATGCTGAGCTGGTAAGTGTCATTGCTATTTTGCATATCCATGCTAATCTTCATAGAGCTCTAAGACTGAAGTGGTAGCATCCTTCTTCTTATATCAGTGTCTTAAAATGTATACTGCTTCTGTAATATTCTCTCACTACATTTTCTGCAGGATGAATATTTTGAAGTTGATAAGTCAGCCATAAAACATGATGGATTTTTTGTTAATAGGGGCAAGCTGGAGCGCATGTGAGTTTCTTTGAGCCTTTTCTTGATTCTGTTACTGTCATCACAGTCACGCTTCTTAGCTATATTCTAATGGGCTTCGGCTATTGTATTTAATGGAACTAGTGTCCATGATTTTCTTGTTTCTTTTTCTAGTTCCTTGTTACTTGTCTCAATAAAATTTTTATTCGTGAAAAAAAAAAAAACTATTTCATTGACAAAACCTTGTATTCTTACCACCTTTTTTTTATGGGTTTTTAGTAGTGAAATGGTAGTAAGTATCGCACAGAGTTTCATATTAGGAGCAGAGTGGATTGATTGATTTTTATCGTTATTTTTTATGTTTAATCTACATGCAATTATACCTGCATGACCTCCGCTCGCTCGGGGCTAGTTTGTGCAGGGGCGGGGCCACCAACCTGACCACCCCAAGGCAAAGGGGGTGGAGGCATTTGCCTCCCCTTTGCTGGGTGGAGGACAAGATCCCCTTTAAGGTGGCCGTGCCAACAAGGTCCCCTTTGATCCCCGCTGCTCCTTTTTTTAGTACTAGTTTTTTGAAAAACTTATTCCCTTCTGTTTTCAATATCTTATATATATTTTAAAAACTAGGAGGTCTGCTACCAACAAGAAAAGAATAGCTATTCGTCTCCTTTTGAGAATGAATAGCTATTCCTTTCATATTGAGGAATAACCATTCCTAGGAATAGCAATGTAGCCAAATGTGTGAAATGACTATTCCATTTGAGGTCCTTATCCACGTACCAAACGTGCATTTAGTTTAGATCTCAGGTACAAAGGGATAGAGTGGTGGGGTGGGACATAGCAGATTCACCACTGAATTGCTAGTTTTATTCTGCCCAATATCCTAGCTGTGTGTGTTACTAATGTTATATAGATTGTGATAGATTTCAAAGACAGGCACATTGAAAGAAAAAGAAAATCACTAAGATGGGCTTCATCCTATGTTGAGACAAGCAATATGCTTGAAGTAGAGATAAACCCAAAACCTTAACCATAGAGAATTTAAAAATTCTAAAAGGATGATTCAATCCTTGGGCACCCTGCACAGCTCCGTACTTGAAATTAGTATTTCAACTGTTTCCCTACATCGTCCAAACGTATCAAATGAGAGAATGCAGAACTCCTTGTTAGAAATTAGTATTTTAACTTGCGGAAAATCCTTTTTTGTCATCTCATAAATCACCATAAATCATCTTTTTATGGTTCTTCTATAATTAATTGTTGATCCACTTAAGGCCCGGTTTGGATACAATAAGTGTTTCGTCTCATCTCATCTCATCATTACAACTTTTCCAAATTCCCACACAAAATATAATAAACAATTCAACTTTTTTTTTGATAATTAACAATTCAACTTTTTCAAATCTCAAAGCAATAGTAATATTAAAAAATAATATTCCAACAATATTTTATTCAACTTTCAACTTTCATCTCAACTCATCTCATCTCAACTCACTATCCAAACGACCCCTTATTATTCTTCATTATTTTATCTACATGCTGGAGTTATTTGCTGGTCATGTTTAAATGTTATTATTATTTTTTCTTTTCTACTAAAGTCTTTACCAAGATTCTAGACGCCAATTTCGTAGATTTCTGAAGAAGTTGTATAAAAGAAAGTGAAGATCTAGTTAGTTTGGAATATTCTTCTTTTACTTACCGTTTTTTCTTTTCCTTTTACAAGAAATGAACCTAATGCCTTTCCCAACCAGCAACCAAAGAAGAGGCGCAGAAAAGATTTGGAAAAGGGTCATGGTGGAAATGATGAATTTCATGCATCATCAAAACATGTAAAGAAGGATAGGATGGCTGCCGCAAAGATAGCAACAATGCTTATGAAGAAGGACTCTTCTAGTCCCTCACAAAATTTGGCTGTAACAAGTGAAAATCTTCAAGATGTTAAAATCCAGAATTCATTGGTTGCTCCTGGAATTTCTTCCAAAAAGAAACCTGCTGATACTAAAATGATATTCGATCCTGCTGCATCTCTAAAAGTTTCTAATGGTGATGCTTCTGTATCTTTAGCAGAAGTAAGAGATGTCGATAAGCAGAAGACTGGAGTCGTTCAGTCTAAGAGCCTCGGTGACAAATTGAAAGATGCAAGTGGATTCTTTGATGCATTACAGCAGAAATACCCGGACAAAAGTGCCCATGTACAATCTAAATCTCTATCTGGAAGACCTCTGAACAATGTTGATCCGTTGGAATTGTCAATTAGGCCAAAAGAAAAGAATGGTGTCACTGAGCTGTCTGACAGGAATTCTTCCATGGACAAGTATGCAATGCAAACAACAGTAAGTTATTGTTTTATATATTTAAAAAAAATTTACACCTTCCTTCATTGATGTATTGATTGACATAAATGTAATGACTTAAACATTCAATTCCTGAAAATCTATGCACTTGGATTTGAATACATTTGTATACACTGTGGGTGTGGGTGCGTGACTCTATTTAATGAAAGTCCATTTTAAGATCCATGGTAGAGGAAATAATAACTGACTAATGGGGCAAATGAGAAAGGGCATATAGAGAGTTGTTCTAGTGTTTTGACAGTATGGTTGTGGAGATTTACATATCTTTGCTTACTTGATGCAATGGAAAGAAAGATTTTTGTCTTTCATATATCTATCTATTTTTTGTGATAATAATGCTGCTCCAAGGCTTCGTTTAGTTACACAGACGAGATGAGATGAGATGAAATTTAAATAAAATATTGTTTGTTTATTGTATTTGTGTGAGAGTTTGGGAAAGTTGTAATGATTAGATGAGATGAGATGGTTTATGTAACCAAACGAGGCCTTAGGTCAGCTCAAGTAGGTCTGGTTTTATTGTTTTAATTGGATCTCAATTATTATGAGAAACAGGTTCACGGAAGTAGTAGGTCTTTTTATCAGAAGACAAAAATGAACTATATTATTTTTATGAACCTTTTCTCATTTCTTTTTTCCCTGTTGATTAGGCCGCATTGTAAGATTGATGACTAGAGTGAAGCTACGGTTCAGGAAAGCTGCTAGTTTTACTTCTGTGCTAGGACAATAGTCTCTGGATTAAATAGCATCTCTTCCCCCCACAAGGGAGGGATGTAGAGTGAAGCGATGGGTACAATCCCCTATGGATCCATGAGTTGGGTTTGTTTATAAAAATATTAATATTTACTAGGTTTTTTTTTTATATGTAATGTTTGCTAGGTTTTTACAGAGAGCTATTTAGGTCTGAAGAAAATTAGCATATAAAATGTATAATGACGGAATTCTGTAGAAGTTTAGGTTTTGTTCCCTACAATTGAAAGAGCATATGAGGCTGCAAATGTTATCCTTCTACTTTCGATTATAATGAACCATGAAGACATGCATGTTGACTTTTTATTTACTTGAGTTTTAAGTAAACCTTTTTTTTATCAGTAGTTTTAAGTAAACTAAGATGACGCTACGACCAAGTTTTGGGTATGGTGGTCCGTTCTCACCAATTGGTTCATTGTATTCTTCAACAGAAATTATGGTAATTCCTTTTCCTTGTATATCTTATCTGTGTTAGTTTTAGATTAATTTCATAACTTGATGCAGAAAGCTACACAGATCAGAAGGGATGGTTCTAGTGTTAGGCCAAAAAGCTCCCTTGAAAAGGCTATTAGGGAATTAGAGAAGATGGTTGCTGAATGTAAGTCTAGAAATTTTCATGAAAATTCTCTCTCTTACACAGGGTACTTTGTGGAACTTGCACATAATAAATTGTTGTTTGTGTAACATTTATGTAGCGAGGCCACCTGCGGTTGAGAATCAAGAGGCAGATACTTCATCCCAGGCAGTTAAAAGGAGATTACCCAGAGAAATAAAGCTGAAGCTTGCAAAAGTTGCAAGACTAGCGGTATTAGAGAAGAGCAAAATTCCCTTAAATTTCATCATGACCACAATATATAAATTTATATGTGCTAAGATTACCTGAAGCCTTTGACAAAGTTCAATAAGATTTTTCCTTTCCTTTCTTTTCCCCTTTGCAGCAGGCAAGCCAGGGGAGAATATCAAAGGAGTTACTTAACCGCCTTATGAGTATTCTTGGACATCTAATCCAGCTCAGAACATTGAAGGTATTGCCATCTGTTATAAAAATGATACGACTCTTGGGCACCTATTGCTCCATTTTCCAATTATCATATAAAGGCTACATGGTGTAGTTGGGCCACAGGTGGATGAAGGTTATGATTATGCCTTTGGAAGTCGCTACAAACTTGCTGTTGATATATAGTTGATGCCTCTTATTCTCTTGTCAACTTTAAGTGTTGAATCTGTAAACCAGTGTAAAATCTAAACCAGAACAATGATTAGGATGTTTAATATAATGTTGCCAACACTGTCTGACCTCATTTCTTGAGATTTTGACGTTGTTGCTAATTTCATTTGGATAATAGTCATCAATTTTATTTTTCTTTAATTATCTGTAGGTTGTGTAGCACTTGGTTTAGTGACCAAATCTTTTGACCTGTTCGAAAGCAATGTAGTTTATCAGCTTTTAAAGTTAGACATGATTTAACCAGTTCTGTGTAGGGAAACTTCTGAGGGTGAGGTGCACGGGACCGGGTTTACTTTGCAGGGGTGGGTCCGAAGGGCCCTGCCTTGGAGAGGTTCCCCGGCATGGAAAAAAAAAAGTTAGACATGATAAGAATGTGATAGACTTCTTTCTTTAATTATTGAATTTCGTCAACTTGGTAGATAATGAAATTTCTTTGTGGTTGTCTCTCTGATAAATAAAGCTGTATTATATTAGTCTATGCATGCTTGTATGTATTTATGTATTTTGTTTTTGTGTTTTATTTATTATTTCGCATTGTCTTTACTATTTGAGTTTTTAGTTCATATGAAACAACTAAAATGGCTTACCTATCCAATGCTTTTTTTTTTTTTTGTCTACAGAGAAACTTGAAGGTCATGATTAGTATGGGTCTGTCAGCGAAACAGGAGAAAGATGATAGGTTTCAACAGATAAAAAAGGACGTAGTTGATATGATTAAAATGCGGGAGCCCTCTTTGGAGTCCAAGGTATGCTTTTTTTTGTAATGTTCTCTCTCTCTCCCTCTCCCTCTATTCATGATAAGTCTTTCTCCATTTGGTATGTTCTAAGAGGGATGCTACTCATTGTCTCACACCACACACTTCACATATTTTAAAATTGTTTTTTATTTTATTTTATTCATGTTAAACTAATTAAATTGTTCTACTTATCATCTATACAACAGTCATCTAAAATATTTGACTTAAGGGGTTTCCAATTTTTCTCTTTGTACGAGACCTGTGAGTGAACAGTGAGCCGAGAGAGAAACGTTACCCACCTATCCCATCGCCACACCCCACACACCATCGACCGGCGAGTAACACCACACCGCCGTCACAGACGAGGTCGACGGGCCCCGGCGTCCTCGCTGTGGGTCGTCCGGCATCGACCCTCGCCGGAGAACTGGCTCCTCCGATTTTATTCATTATCGGAAGAGTCAAACTGTCGCCGTCATCTTCGATGCCGCCACAAACTCGAACGACAGACCCAGACGACTCAGTTGTGGGGCCTCCGACGTCGGTATTTTCCGGCGACTGGGAGTTTGCTACTTTTCTGTTGTTTCGACGGACTGCTTCCGACAGACTGCTTCAACGGACTGTTCCAAAGTGTTCCGGTGGTTGTGCTGCGGACTCAGAGGGCTACGGTGAGTCGGTGACAACCCAACAGCCGTATCTTCATACGGAGATGACATTGGGTTGCTGAACAGGTGCCGACTGGGTGTTTGGGGCTGTTGGGCTCAGAATGGGTCTTTCTAAGGAGTTGGTCATAGAATCCAAATCCTTTACACTCGTGAAGGAGGGGAATATGTTGGGCATTACTGAAAGGAGTCGAAGGGTGATTTCGAAATTAGTTTTGGGTTCAACAACAGTAAAATGGCTGGCTAAGGCCATGACCGTGTGCACAAATGAGAAACGGGATTTTTACTCCACTGTCTGGGAAGGCAGACGTACTTTCACGGCGCATCGCTGTTCGAATCCTCGAGGACGTTATATGGCAGTGGAGGAGTATGGTGGAGGTGGGAGGAGGAATTTTATATTCATCCCTGAGGAGGGGGGCAGTGGCTGGAGAAGAATGGGGGAGTTATTGCATGACTTTTCCAGTCCTGTGGATGGACAAAGAGATGTTGGAGGGGGGCCAGTCCCTCCAAATCAAATACAGAGGGGCTATAGCAAACATGTAGGTGGCGCGGAAGAGAGCTTGGAAGAGAAAGATCCAAGTACATCCTCGGTGTCGAGGCTATCCTATGCAACTGCTTTGAAGACGGGTCATGCTTCGGGAGTTCAGAATGGGGGGGGGTTTGCAAATCATACCTCAAGACCCGCTTGTAGAAATGCACAATTCCTTAAAGGATATGGAAATCCAATTGGTTGAGTTGAAGGCAGCAATAGCTTGCTTGTCTACGAAAATAGACCTACTTTCAGCTGGAGATAACAGGGTTGTAAGAAACAAGACGGGCCCGAACCTTTTAAATAAAGGAAAACGAAAAATCGGATTCGGTCCTGTCCCTATAACCAAATCCAGGAGAGTATGGAGGGTCAAAAGGAAATCTAGAATATTTGAAGCGGGGTCTACATCTGGAATCGGCGTGGAAACATCAGTAATGGAATGTCATTCGCCTCTGGTTACACCCTTGGTCCCTGAAGAAACTATGGCTCCCTCTTCAGAGTTGAATGAAAATGGTGTATTGCCGAGGTCTGAAAGAGGTGCAGAATTTGATACCACCCCAGAGGTGAAGGAACTTGCTGTCACCCCAGAATCTCGAATGAGCCTGAAACCATTGGAGAGAACCGATGGAGTTGCTGGAGAACCAATGAACTTGGCGTTGGTGCCTTGTATAGAGGAACGTCCAGAGTCAGGAGTGCAATTGGATACTGTGTCTGGGGATAATGTTGCTCCCTTAGTCTCTCTTCCTCCAATAGTTGATTGGATTCTGCTTAAAGTTAGCGAGATTCAGCAATTTGTGGGAATTTCACATGGAGGATGTGAAGACCAATTCAAAGAATTAATCACTGCGATTGAGGCAAGCCATGCGCTTGAAACCAAATCAAGCTTAAAAAAAAACAGGGAGTTACAACGTCTGCATTGGGCAATCAACTACGACACTAAGAGTGGTAGCTCATCTAGAGGGAAGTCCAAAGGGAGGACATCGTGAAGTTTTAGTTGGGGTTGGGTTTTTTAGTAGCGTTTTAGTTCTACGGGAAACAAGGGGTTGGGGTCAGGCTTGGTGTATTTTCGGTTGTTTTTCATGGGTTTTTTGGGTCATTGGGGTCAATGGGCAAGGTGTTTTCTTGTATACTTCAGTGTACTTGGTTATTCCTTTTTGATATATATAATATTTTTACTTATAAAAAAAAAAACTTATCATCTATACACCACATACTTGTTATAAGAAAAATGAAAAAAAAAAAAATTTAAAATGGGTGTGGTGTGTGAGGATGATAAGTAGAATTATTTATGTTCTAATGCTATGGTTGTTTTTGGGTGAAAGTACATTATGCACTCTGAAATGAAACTACCATCATTTTGTTTTTCAATTTGCACCTCAGGTTAACAAAATTGTCAATGTGCACCCTTAAATACCACTTTTTTTTTTGGCAATTTGCGCCATCTATTTAGATTTAACCATTAAGATTGATAAATAGGACACATGGCACAATCTAGATTGTTAGATCGTGTGTGCAAATTGCCAGAAAGTGGTAGTTTGAGTGCAAATGGATGATTTTGATAGTTTGGGGTGCAAATTGAAAAAAAGAAGGTAATATGGTATTTCAAAATGAATTTCGCCTTTTTCAATTTTTTCTCTTTTAGCTTTGTGTAGGATCTTCTCTTATGCTGGTTAGAGGTTATTGTGTCTTTCATGGTTGGAATTTCTGTTTTTTCTAGCCTTTCTTTTATCCTAGAGTGCACAGCATTTTTTACCCTTGCTACTGCAGTCATTTAGTCTCTCTTTCTCCCAACCAAGCCATCTTAAAATGCTTTTCTTTTATAATATCACTAGTGAAATTAGAATAATATTATTTTGCTTTTGCAGAGAAAGGAGTTGTCTATTTTAAGAGCAATGCTAAATTTACTTATCAAAAAAAGAAAAGAAAAAGAAAAGANGCTGGAGCGTCAGATGATTTTCAGGAATTTTGTTCTGAAGAAAAAGGAGTTAAAAAGAAATTTAGTATGGACGATGCATTAGAGGACAGGATTTGTGATCTCTATGACCTTTTTGTTGATGTAAAGATTCATATTTTCTCTGCCCTTTCCTAAAAAATTGTTCTTTTGCGGAGGAAAATTTTCTTATTTTTTTACCACTAAATTGATCTAGGGGCTGGATGAAGATGCGGGTCCACAAATTAGAAAGTTATATGGAGAGGTAATCTAATTTTTACCATATTTGTTTAGTTGCACTGTCAGCATTTCCAATGCTTATATGGCTGCTGCTTTCATTTAACGTGTGAAAATTTTAATTCTGCATGGAATGACACCATAAAGGTGTCCGGATTCATAAAGAATTCCAAATCAGCTCCTCTAGTTGTTCCTCACCAGTTTATTCAGAATTTCTGTTTCAGTTTGGTTTATATACTCAAAAAATGTCAATTGCACTGTTGGGGTGGATGGTGTCTCTCCTCATAAAAGTTGAATATTGTGTCCTGAGGATTGTGGTGGCTGGAAATTTTCTTCGATCAGTTTTCTGATTTCTCTCGCTTGAGCCATTTCTTTTTCTTTTTCTATCTTTCTATCACCTAAACTTTTCGAAACACTTTTGAGTCTTGACTCTTTCATGTTATGGTTTTTATTTTTTGTTTTTAAAGTTGACCTCTTAATGATTTATCATTATTGTTGTTATTTCCCAAGCTTTTCTGAGGTAAGAATCCCATCTTTGATTCAGCTTGCAGAATTGTGGCCAGTTGGTTTCATGGACAATCATGGGATCAAAAGAGCGATTTGTAGGGCTAAAGATAGGCGGAGGGCACTGTATGGTAGACATAAGGTATGGCTTCTGCATTTTTATCTTGGATTGGAAGGCTATACATGCTTCTTACTTTTACTGCCTATATATACTATCTCGTATGATCCATTAGGGTGCATTAGTGGTCAAAGGATGGGCTTGTGATAAGCTGTAGACTTGGACAGCCTGGGTTTGATTCTACACTAGGAGTTTCTCGGGATGGTTTGATTCCACACTCGGTGTTCTCTAGGATCCTTTGATGCATGATTCGGATGAGTGGAATCATGTGACTTGAGTTTGCTCCCCAGGTGTTGGTGTGAAGGGCTTTGACTTGGTGGGGATTCAATGTCATAAAAAGAAAAACACACGCACACACACACACACTCAGTATATTAAATTGAGATCTTTCTTGTTCTGGCTGAAATGGTTTTTTATTTTATATCTTATACAAGTAACTGGCTGAATGCCAAGCAATTCAAAACATATCCTCTAATTTGCGGTACACTTGTTGGCATTTGATTGTGATCCCTCAGTGCACACAATGTCATGGCTGTCTGTGTGGGTACGAATATCACACGGTTTTTTCCCTCACAGTCAAGATATCGTATTACTTTGATGTGAGATCTCTTACACTTTGGCCTCCCTATAGTGGGTAGCTCAGTGTTTTGAAGTTAGTAATAGTTTGTTTTGACCTCATCTGAGTCATTTGGTATGAATTTATAATTACTTGTAAGTTATATATTAAGAAAAAACAAGTTATTATGAATACTGAAAGGTTATGCAATCAAATAAATGGTACTCTTCTCGTCAACCATTTATTTTATCTTCTTTATCATCTTTTCCCCCCTTCTATTAGATTCTTAGAAAACATGTATCTTAAGCTGATGATGGAATATCGTGCTTGTTACCCTTAAGGTTTGTTTCAAGTTGATTTTTTATTTCTTAATTCTTGTTTGGTTATGTTGTTATTATTTGTCTAGGATCAGGAGAAAATCAAAAGGAAGAAAATTTTGGCACGTAGAATGGAGGAGACTGTTCGAGTTGAAGGTAATTCAATTGCTCAGCCACAGTCTACACGCGAGCGCACATCTACCGAAACTGGTAGTCATGGTTTAACTTCAGCAACCAGGCCGGTTGCTAGTTCACCGGCAGCAGTCAGGATGCACAGTCCCTCATCGAATGGTCCGATTATGTTGGACAGAATGAAACAGGAGAAGCTAAAGGGAACCTTAAGCAATCCGGTGGATGATACAAGGGTATTATCAGATGGAGGAATGATGAAGAAGAAGGTAAAGCGGAAGCCAGAACTGGACTTAAACGAAAGTCTTCCAGAGAAATTACCTTCTCAACAGGGAGAGGAAAGACACAAGCCTCTCAAGCAGGCTGCTGCTACAGCAGGTCTTCCCCAAAAATCAAATCTTCAGTCATCTTCTGCTCCTCCAAACGTTGAACAGTCAAGCTGACATGATATCTGAATTAGCTCAATTTAGGAAGTTTACACCCTAAAAATCGTTTTTTGCACACGAGTTTTTTCCTCTTTTTTTTTTTTTTTTTCTTTTAATGATGGGCGTCATTCATTCTGACCAACTGATTTTTACCATTTTTGTAATTATATGTTCTTTAATGGCGCCTTGTGGATTAAAGATTTATCTTCAATAGAGATAGCAGCGAGCTATGATTTTCTTGTGCTCAGGCTATTATTATTATAGCTATATTACGAGATGTGTTAAAATTATTCTTAAGTTAGTGTATAGAGTATACCTTCCACATTATAAGATTAAAATTTTAAAATTTATTTTTTAAATCAAATTATGTATTTTATTAGGTTTGCTCTATATTGATAACAAAATTTTTAATTTTTTTAGACACTACACAAGGATAGCGGCCCAAGAACTAAACTAAACCACTTGAATGTCCCGTCGAATCGGTTCCTTCCCTACTAAGTTGGTCCGTTCTCTCGCATTCCATTATTTATAGCCTGAAGGCGGAGAAATGGATTTATTACTAATTAGAATAATTTTTTTTTTATAAATTATTATCTATTTTCATACTCCACATCTCAGGAAAAAAAGGAAAAAGAAAAAGCCGTTAGTTCTGTATATGATCCTTTCTTAATCTTTTCAACCCATTTAAATATAAAAAAACACTAGTAGTGAGAATTAATTCAAGAAATTGTCGGTAAAACATAACGGTATTAAATATTAATAATAGTGGTAATGTTAGTTTTCTTTAAATTTTATTATTTCTAAATATACTTATTGATGTAAATTGTAATATATTTTAAATGATTAGTTTCACTATTTAATTGGATTACAAAACTTTTAGGACGAAAAAATAATTTTGATAATTAAATGGCCACGTGTCATTCATAGGAGGATCTACACAGCAATCATGTCATTCATAAGATCGGACGGCAAATAGGCATGAAAGTTCATGGCAGAGGATGAATAGCGGAAACACCAGATCGCCAATAAAACCAACGTCCTTCTTACTTTCCCGCGGTTTCAATTTGCAAAAGAGAGCTTCTCACTCCTAAACAAAACCTAAAATCTCCCTTTCAATTTCCCTTCCTGAACCAGCACAATCTCTCCCCTCTCTTCTTTTTGGGAGACAGATAGAGAGAGAAGATGATGACGTCGAAGGCGTTCAAAGGGGCCAACGTTTTCATGTCGCGGAACCTCGTGCCCCCCGAGATCTTCGACAAGCTTCACGACGCGCTCAAGCAGAACGGCGCCGAGGTCTTTCTCTGCTGCGACCCTTCCCGCTCTGGCCCTAATGATTACCACATCATCTCTTCCCCCGATCACGTAATGCGGATTGGATTCTTTTATTTATTTATTTATATATTTTTTTAAGTTGCTTGAATTTGAGTTCGGATTTCTGATTTGTGGCGGTTAAATTCTCGTTTGCAGGAGAAATTTCAGGATCTTAGAGCTAAAGGGTGCAATTTGCTAGGTAGGATTCTGAATTTACAATGTTTGATTCAGCAATTGTGTGGCTCCTTTTGTGTTTCTGTACGCATTTGGTTATGGTTTATGAGCTCTTGGTAGTAAAGCTTCTGAATTTTCTGTTAGGTTTTTTTATTGCTGCAGAATTAAAATTTTGACCCGCTCGACTGGCTATTTGCCATTTGGAAGAAAGACAAATGAGTTTTGTTATTTAAGAAAGGAAGTTAGGACTGTTTCCGTCTTCTTTCTCTATTTTCTGGAGAAACAAACATAGCCTCTAACATCTAGTGATATTTAAAAGACTTTTCACTGTGTGCTGCGGAGCCCAGCTAACTACCAGTTGTGATTTTGGAATGTATGAGGGAAATGTCGAAAATATAAAATTAAGTTTAATCCGAATGTTTCAATTGCTTGGGTCATGAACTATGTGTGGTTACTCATTTACAGGTTTAATTTAGACGGTTTTTGTAGTTGGGTTGTTAGTTTGATTTCTTTCCAGGATAAAGGGTGCTGACTTTGAAGTTCATTTCTATGCAAGACAGGTCCTCAATGTGTTCTTTCCTGTGCAACAGAGCATAGAGCTTTTCCTAAACAAGGGTTCGCTTGCTGCCTTGCAATGGATGGTGTCAAAGTACTTGCATCTGGTTTCGACGCAGATGAAAAGGTGCCTTGCTTATGATACATTTGTGTTTTTCTAACTTTTTTCATACAAAACTGCAAAAAACTGGCATCCATAAGATACATTTGTACTCATATAAAGACTCTTTACTAATTAAATGAAGATATCAATATTTTAGAATGGTTACCAAATAAGTTGGAGTTGTATTATCTTAATTGCCTTGTTTACTTCACTCTTGTGTACTTGGCCTGGGCCTTTTTTCCTTTCAATAAAATTTATTTTACCTGTCATAAAAAAAGGAAAGAAACTGCCTTGTTCACTCTACATCTTCAATAGGCATGATTTTATTCTTTTAGTGAAGTTTGTTTTTCGTTTCACGTGTTACCTTTTCTCATCATGTGCAATTAAGTATGCTCACCTTTAGTTTTCTGCATACGTTATTTTCTTCAATTTCAATTACTTGCGTTGAAAGACCTCTCTCTCCCTCTCTCCCTCTCACTCTCTCCCCCTCTGCCCCAGGCAAAGATAGAAATGCTAGTGACATCAATGGGAGGAGTCCTGCATCCTAAAGCATCCTTGGATGTCAGCTTTGTCATTGCGAAGAATGTTTTGGCTGCAAAATACAAGGTTTGGTATTTTTATTTATTTATTATAGAGATTTATATCAATTATTCTAAATCTATAGTTTATTCATGCAGATTTACAGAAATCTAAAATAGACTGGGCAAGTCAAATTGTAAAATGTTCTACACTTTGAGTGTGGCTCATAACTTATGCCATGCAAAAAGTGAAATTATGTGATGAGAATGTGCTGCAATTTACTCCCCCTCACCCCTCTTTAAAAAAAAAAAAAAAAGGCATCGAGATTACATACCTTGAGGGGATGCAATCATTAGTATGGCTTGATGATTTTTACCTTTTTCAGTGGGCGTTAAATATTCTGAAGAAACCAATTGTCACAATTCAGTGGTTACAGCAATGCTGGAATGAGCATCGTGTTGTTCCTCAAGAGTCATACAGGATTCTTCCTTTTTCTGGATTGACAATTTCCTTGACCAGAATTCCAGCAGGTTGTAACATTGGCTATCAGTTTCCTCTGTGTAACATAAACTATTTGTTCATTGATGACGTCTGGTTGTTCTTCTCAGATGAGCGGAAGGAGATTGAGAAGCTTATGATACAAAATGGTGGAAGATATTCTGCTGACCTGACCAAAATGTGCACACATTTGATTTCTGATATATCCTTTTCATGGTTTCTTTAGGGAAATGCATTGGCTTAAAATTACTTGAAAATCTTTCTATAAGCATGATGGTAGAAAAGTACACTTCTTAATTTTACTGACAAAGCTCTGTTTCAGACATTTGGGTTAATATCACATATTTGTTTCTTCCTTCCACTGCAAGGCCCTATTTTATGTCCCATGTTCTTGTTTACATACTTTATAATTCTGCCTTTCTGGTTTATGTATAAAAATATGTACTTTTGCTGAACTAATTAAAGTATCTCCTGACATCCCTATCTCTCATTCTTCATACTGGCTGCATAAGTGAATTTCTTGACAAGACTGAATGACAAGTACAAGGTCGCTTGAAAATCTAGCCTTCACATGCTCAATCTGATAGGGTTGTTCATTGGCTGGTTTGGAAGGGGAATTTTCTCCCAACTGATCATGCCAGAATTGTAAGAAATAACCAGATCAAACTGAATATACCTTATAAATTGTATCAATGCAAACTGATAATGATCTGGTCGAATTGGTGGACCTGGAACTATTCCACTTAAAATTGAGTGTCCAATTTACTTAAAAATCAACTACTAATTGCTATTGGCTTTTTTCTGCCTCCATCAAGATCCTTCCTTCTTTTTGATTAACTATAATAACTAAAGCAATGCCCAATGCTAAAATATCATACTATCTCAAGTTTTGGCCTGACATTCAAATCATCTACTGTACATGATTTGGTCTAGCGTGCTGATGTAGGTGATTGAACACTAATCAAACTGAAGCTATTGTTTTATTTTAGAAATTTAGAACCAATCAACCTAAAAACCAAACCAAGCTTCTTAATTTGGCTTGGCTCGGTTCAGTCAATTGGTTTACTGGTTTCTTTGCATATCACTAGACCAAGCAATTTTTCTCTTGCTCATCGAGTGAGCATGTCCTTGTCATCTAAAACCATTCTTCAACATCATGATATCCGCCATTTGAATTTTAGGATTCTTCAATATAGTTCTGTATATACATTTGAATTCTTGACTATTCTTAAGCTCCTGAAGGTGACAAATACAAGGTTGCTCGAAAATGGGGCCACATTCATATTGTTACTCGGAAATGGTTTAATCAATCCGTTGCTAGAAGAGGTAATACTTTCTTTCATGAGATGTAACTTCTGGTGCCTTTTGAATTCACAGCATACTGTAGTTTATTGTTCGGCTCTCTCAGCTAAAAATTTTGCACATTGTATCTGACCTTGAAATTACTTTTTGGATGAGTAGCATGTTTGAATGAAGACTCCTATCCTGTTCTGGGTGGTTCTGTATCTTCAAGTAAAAATGTAAGGAGTTGCTCGACAGTGCAGCATAGCTTAGACAAGGTTGTTGGAATTTCACAATCTGTGGCATCCTCAGCGGCTACAGATTTAAATTTGCAAGCTTCTCGTTGCACTGAAGTTTTGGAGTCAGATTTGGAAGCTACCATGTCACAGAATGTTTCTTCTGCAATTTCAGATCCTCCTGTCTTTCTTAAAGGGGGGAATTTCGAAACATCTACTGTGCATCCCAATAATGAAACTTCCCTTGATGGTTTTGTTGCCAATGATTCTCAATCCGAAGACAGTGATCTGTACTTATCGGAGTGTAGAATATTACTTGTTGGGTTTGAAGTTTCTGAAATGCGTAAACTAGTCAATATGGTGCGTAGTGGTGGGGGGTCCCGCTATATGTTGTTCAATGATAGGTTGACACACATAGTAGTTGGATCTCCTTCAGAGAGGTAAATCCTTCTTACTCACTTATGGAAGAACAATTATAATAAATATTTTCTCTCTTTCAAAATACTCTATCTGCCAGTGCCAATGGCACTTAACATGTTTTAGCAAGTATGGATGCTTTTGAGATAAACCTGAAGATAGCTTTATTCACACTTGGTCTCTCATATGCTTGATAATTTCGGGTATTGTATTATCTTATTTTCACTAGCTTTGTTTCTCACATGCTTTTGTAATTTCTCAGCGAGAAAAAGGAGGTAAGGAGCCTTGCAGCTCTGGGTGTCATTTCTGTGGTTAAAGCCACCTGGCTTGAAGATTGTAATCGTGATAAGAAAGAAATCCCTGTTCTGCAGAGACACATTGCCTATGATCTACTTCTTCCAAAAGGTTTGCTACTTTTTAAATGAGAGTTCTTAGTTTGTATTTTTTGTTTCATAACCTAGTTCCAGCTGGACTTGTATTGTTATTTGTGATATTTATAATTTCTTTCAGTGATTCGATTGGTAGTTTCCATCAATATTCTTTTGAGTATGTTATACATGTTCATGTTAATTCTACATTCTGATCACATAGATTCTGTCTACTCCACAAAAGGAACTGTGACAGGGATGGCCAGTATAAATCAAAGCAAAAACTCCATTTCTCATCTAAGCATGCCATCTGATGAGTTACTGGGGAGTATGAACTCTGAAATTGGATTGCCTTCATTGGAAAGAAACAGGGAAGCGAGGTCAGAAATCAGCAGAGACAGTTCTCTTAAAGCAATGACAAGACAAAGTCAAGTCCCTGTTGTGAATGATAAAAGTAACAGTCGACTGAGTGACAAAAATAAAGGTCGACTGAACACAAAACATGATTCGAGTGCTAAAAATGGAAAGCCATCTAGTGTATTCAAGGGAAGAGTATTTTGCTTTTCAAATTCCTTTCCTGAAGATAGGGTAAGTTGTTAAATTTCATGCTTCGAAAGGATTGATTTTTCACAACATGAACTGTGGCCTTGGCATAATTATTGTCATTTGGAAGTTCAACAATATGTTTCTGGTTGTAAATATATTTTTTGATAGGTAAAATAAATTTTATTGAAAAGAAAAATAGGCCTAACCCAAGTACATAGGGGGTATACAATGAGAAAACCTAATTACAAGTTAGGGACTACAAATGGATACAAGAAAGTTGAAACTAGCCCTGTTGAGAACAATGACAGAAGCCCATAAATACAATCTGGTTGTAATATTAATGTTAAATTTTTCTGTTGTGGAAAAAACTTATGCAGGTAATTTTAGAACATTGTGGAAATAATTAATGATTTACAAAGTAGTATCCATGAAAGGTTGCAAAAGAAAAAAAAAGTGCATTATCCGAAGGACTCGTAATGTCAAATCTGAACTTGCAAACCTATCTACAACTAAAGGCCTCTTTACCTATCTTTAGAATCCTATAATCAATTGTCGAAATATGAACTTATTTTATAGGCTTCAGTATCCAAATTTCGTAATTTTTCATCATAGGATTTGTATTACGGATGTTGAAGATCTCTCTGTCTCTGTCTCTCCCTCTCCCTCCCTCTCTCTCTACCCACACACACTCTCAGTCACATGCACCCCTATGTACATGTATCATAATTCAAGTTGGCATTACAAAATATGAAATGATATTTTACAGATAGGATTATACTCTGGAAGCAGCTGTGGACGCGTTATTTACCTCTGAGAACTTGATTGCTTATTTTGCACTTTCAAGCATGCAGTATCTGGGCTTTGTTCTAAGGGTTGTATTTTATTTTTTCATTTTTCCAAACATGTCTAACTTTTACCTCTGATCTCTTCTCCCAGAGATTTGAAATTGTTCAATGGGTAGTTCAAGGAGGAGGAAAGGTAGTGGATGATAATGCAAAACAAAGGGTGCACTTCATCATCGAGTGTCATGGTGTGATACCCAGGCCTATAGATGATTCCCAAACCGTGTCTGTATCAAGTCACTGGATCCGGTCTTGTTTGGAGGTATGGTCGGCGAATGTATATGCATTTTTTCTTTATTAAAATTTACCATGTTTAAAATTGCCAATTGACAAATCTTTGAATCATTAAAGTTGAACATGGAGTTGTCAGATATGTAACACAAGAAATGTATGTACATCCAGGATCTACCAACAAGATGTTCAATAACATATCAGTGGGCAGGAGAGAAAAAAAGAGGAATTTGTATACTTTTTTGTTGGGATTCTTAATTGCAGATAAAAGTTGAGATATGGAGTGGTTGGAGGTTAAAAGCTAAGCACAAATGTGAAGTGATTTTGACAGAGAAAGCCAAATGATTTTTTTGGTGCAATGTTTCGACAAGTTACAAGTTTAGGAAAGAACTTGTGTTGAACCAGTCTTTTGTCTTCCTTTCTTCTCTCACTTTCTTCCAACAAAAAGAAAGAAAAATGAAAACACAACAAAAACAAAATAAAAGCAAAAAAGAAACCAGAAAAATAGAGAAAAACTTGAGATGCTGCTTCTCTTTTTATTTTGCTTATTTTCTGGAAAATTAAAGGCCCATAGAATGTATGGGTCTTTCTGTGTGCAACTCACCAAAAAAGTATGTTTTATATAATTATGTTTCTAAAGGAAGAAGAAGCATTGCTTGAGATCATTGGTTAGTCCCTCTTTTGGTTGTGCAACAAGGTTACACACGTTCCCTAACCTTATGTAATTTTATAGCTTCTGCCATCAACATATCTGTTGTTGTGAATACTAATTCAGAAGTAGTGAACTATGAAGTTTCTTGATATTAACTCATTGAAAATCTTGTTACTGCTGCTGCTGTCTTCTGCTGACATTCGTTTCTTTTTCATTCAACTCAATCACCTTCGTTGTCAGTAATTGAAATGTTAGCTAGATTTCAGTCATCATCTTCCATTACCATCATCATCTTCTATTACCATTGTACCAACAAGTGCTGATGTGATTAAAGCATCTATATTGAAGGATGAATGCTTGCTGGATGTTGGTAGTCACATTCTATACGCTCCACTTCCCTGCCGGATTCCCTTGCCTGGGTTTGAGAGATTTCGATTCTGTGTTTCACAATATGAGGAGAAAGATAGACTGCTACTACGGAACTTGTGTTTTGTTCTTGGAGCTAAATTTTCAGAAAAACTGAGTAAAAAGGTTACCCATTTATTATGCAAATTCACGAATGGACCGAAGTATGAAGCTGCTTGTAAATGGGGGATACAGTCAATCACATCCGAGTGGATCTATGAGTGTATCAGGCAGGTATGTTTTTATGTTCTGTGTGTGTGCTGTGTCTTATGGGTGTGATTTCTTTTTCTTTGATTGTGTTTGAGCATGTGGTTTGGTACATGCATGCGCAAATGCATACTTTTAAGCAGATGGGTAGGATTAGACTATCTAGGGGAGCCAGGCAATTCTATCTGAGGAACTTGGCAGAATAGTGCCGGAACTTTTGGAGAAGTCCTACCTCACAATGCAGCTCATAGTGTAACTGTGTTTGTATATCCTACAGGGAAAGGGGGGGGGGGGTTGAGCCTATTTTGCGTTCTTGAAATTGATGACATTATGTTTGGATACTGTTTTTAATTCTTTGACAGAATGAAGTTGTTGCTCTGGATCCATTTTGCCCAAAAGAAGTTACTACTCAAGACCGAGAAGCAGGATTGTGCACCCTGAGTCAGTTTCCTATGCAAGCTGTGCCGATAACATCCAGAGATGGTGCCTCCCAGTTTTCTAGTCAATCTCAAAACCTAGGAAACACACAAACCCAGTGTACTGTTAGTAGAAATGACAGCTTTAAGGAATTGCCTAAACAATCAAGTGTTTACAACAAAAGGGCAAGGCTTTTGGAAAATGATGACCAAAAGAGTCTGCCTCTCTCTGGGGTATGTTTACGTGATCCTATCTGCAATAAGAATCCCGCTGGAGATAATATATCTAAAGATAATGGGGAAGTATCACATGCTGTTCCTGATGTTGCTGCTGCTATTGAGGACTTGTTGGAGCAGACTAGTAAGGTAGAAAATAGTGATGATTCATTGAGATCTTTGTTGATAATTGAATTTATTGCTCTGACTTATTTGCTGAATGTTTTCTTCATAAGATTCATGAGCAGAAATCTCCAGGGAGGACTGAATGTGATAAAGGCGTATCCTCATATTTTTTAACATTTATTACATGTATCCTTATACTACCGATGGCAAATCAGTTTATCCTTGATGTTAGGACAGCTTTTCTCACCTGATTATTCAGCCCTTGGCCAAGAACATTCAGATACTCGTGCTGTAATTGGGTTATCTACACACTGGTTAAACAGGTAACCTCTCTAAGCATCCTAATCCTTGTTGAAATTTTATTTAATTACTTTTGTTTAATTATCATAAAGAATTATAATCAACCCCTTCCCAAGGGTGGCTCTGTTCGAACTGACTAAATTCTTCAGTTCCTAGAATTGACTTTGGAAACCAAAATTCTCTATCCAAAGAAAATAATCCTTCCTAAACCATAATGCTGGAGCCTACAATTCGTTTCTTGCCTTCTTCTAGTTTTGACTCAGGCATTAAGCTTATGAATGTTTCAGGACTGGGAAAAATGATGACATCGACAATCCTTCTGGAGGTGCATGTGGAGGAATATATGACGGTTTTAGTGAAACACAAACGGAGTCTCAGGTTTCAGCACTGACTCATCTGGAGTTTATTTGTTGTTTGCATTATTAAAAATAGGGAGGTTGTCTAATATGCTTAAATATATACAGGGGAAAAAAGTTCATGTGTTAGTAGTGTATCAGCTTTCAGAGGAAAGAAAACATATTGTCAAACTTGGTTTATATTAATTAGCACATTTGGACCGATCTTGGCATCTCAAGGCCATTTAAGACTTCCATTTTGATGTTAGTGCTGAAATTTTGCTCTTGCAGGTTGTCGGTTATGAAGAAGATTTGTCAGGCAGGCAAATGCTTATAGACAGAGTTCGGACGCGAAGTAGCCTGGCTTGAAGTACTAGAATAGCCCAATGATGGTAATAGAGAAGCATTTGCAGTCTTGCATCGAGTTCGTAATCTGGCAGAGCTGCACAAAGTGGAGGAAAAGAAGCTAACCAGTCAAGATGAGGTTACGAATCACGATGGCATCTGTATGCTTTATATCCACCTTGTATTATAAAGTAAGAACATTTATATGATCTATATAGGTGATGGAGCAGCATTCCATAGTATTAGGTTGAAAAAAATGATGTATGGATATCTATCCAAAGCATTCCATGCTGTAATTAACATCTTTGGAATCCCATTTTGTTAATTCATGTACTCCTAAGAAATACTCAGAATGATTTTATTGAAACTCAAGCATGAAAAGTGCAATATTTTTTTCCAACGAAGGATGTAATGTCAGCTAACTACTATTTTGGGTGGACCTAGCATAAATAATGTTAGTATTTTTCAAGAAAAAAAAATTATCATTAGCGTGGTCTTCTGTTTCTGGAAGGTGTTCCTTTTTGTTGAGAAATGCTAAGATTATAATATGATTGATGAAGGGAAGGCTACTGTTCTACTTTTTTTTTTTTTTTTTTTTAATGAATGTTCAGTTTAAGCATGTGTTTAGAGAAACTAACATGGTAGCGGATTTTTTAGCTAAATATGGGGTGAGTGGCGGTAATTGAGATATTTTTGGGAAGGACTCTGCTTTGGGTAGATTAAAGGGACTTATACCTATAGACAGGATGAGTATACCTTATGTTAAGTATTAGTGGAAGTTTTGAATATGGGTTTTTTGTTACCACGGTATTTCTCCACCACAAGTGATAGTTTTTTTATAGTAATATTTGAGAGGGGTTACTTATGGACATGGGACCTTCAACTTTTCTTTAAAAAAAAAAAAAAAAAACTGTTCTACATATTTATTCCAATTATTATACCAAAATCTCATGTTGGCATGATTGTCTTGGCTAGTGATTCTTTTGTTGCTAATTTAAAACATATTTGGGTGCTAAAACCTTTGAATAAAAATTTTGTGAATTTTTATCGATCCGTGTTTGGCCTGATGGCACTTTCAAGTTTCACCCATCTCAGATTCTCAACGCAGGAGTTAATTAAAATAAAACCTTTGATCTATCGCCCTCCGCCAACCAGACACGCCGTTCCATTGATTTTGTCGTCGTTCGACCAACGCGTGTGGACCATGCACCAGTACTTCAACCTATTTACTGCCTTCTACAAATACAAGAGGTACCTTCCTATCCTCTTTTTAACTAAAAGCAGAAATTCATATTTACTTATCCAAGAATTTGGTGGATGGGGATAAGAAAATTATAATGTTGTATTTTTTTCTTTTAATTTATTTACAATTTTTTTGTATATAAATTTATTTACATTCTTGATTATATAAAAAAGGACATTCCAATACCGTCTTGTTTGTTTTCACAAATATTTTCATTTCATCTAATCATTACAACTTTTTCAAATTTCTACAAAAAAATAAAATAACCAATTCAATTTTTTCAAATTTCAAAACAAAAATAATATTAAAAAAATATATTCTAATAAGATTTTATTCAACTTTCAAGAATCACAAGTCATTTTAAAATCACATTTTAAACTAATATTTCAGCAAAAATTCCATAGCAAAAACAAAATTAACGTGGTTATACGTACTTTATAATAAGAATAATTTTATTTATTATCTTTATACTATACATTTATTTTTATTTTATTTTTCTTAACAAGTATATGATGTAGAGATGATGAATAGAAGAATTTAATTAATTTAATAGGAATAAAAAAAATTAAAACAATAATAATGTCAATGTAGGCATTTGGATAGAAAGACTCTTACAATAAAATCAATTTTACAATTTGATATATTACATTAAACTAGTAAATTTATAAATTTGTTTCTATACAGTTCTTTCGAACGTAAAGAATTACGCTTTCGAACTAGTTTGGGTAATGTAATATTATTTATTATTTTATTATTAATTTTATAATATTATTTTATTATTAATTTTACATATTTTTAATTATTATTCACAATTATTTAATTTATTTAATAATTTTTACATATTTTTAATTATTATTCACAACTATTTAATTTATTTAATATTCTATTATTATTTATTTATTATTATTTTTATTAATATTCACAAAATATATGAGATGATGTCACTGTCCAAACACAAAATTGAGCCGGAATGAAAGACTAATTTCAAGTTCTCAACATAGCTATTTTCTGCGGGAAAGAAAAAGAGGACAAAAAGTACGAAAAAACGAGATAAAATTGTGGATACGAATATATAAATCGTGGTTGTGGAGCATAAAGAGATCACATCAACCAACTCGATGCCAACGGAACTTGAAGAACGAATGAAATATGAGAGTCCAGACAGAAAAAGCGGAAACAAATCCAAGAGGCGATGTCCTCCACGTCTATATTTTCTCATCTTCCAAACACCAAATATCCATACGATATAAAAATAATAAAATAATAAATATATATATAAAGAAGTTGATTCACACACATGGTGGCATGTTGCTTCTTGTGCCACATGGCAATCGCCGTCGTCGACATGAACTACTCCTCCCCGGCCAGTGGAAGGTCATCACCTTCATCATCTGTGGCTTCCCATTTTTGTTGCTCTAAGCCATTTCAGTTCTCGGTTGGTAATACCAAGCTCTACGGGTTCGAGTTGCAGAGGAAGAAGGACTTGTTGAAGAGGCGGCTTAAGTTCGTAGTCAGTGCGGAACTCTCAAAGCCATTTTCCCTCAGTTTCAGTCTGGACTCTCAGGTTTCGTGCTCACACCGCCACTCATTCAGCTGTTTGTTGTTGTTGTTGTTCTCTTTTTTTTTTTGGAGTTCGTCGAGCTCTTGGGTGTTGAATGAATTGTTGAGAGAGCTGAGGATAATACTTTTTGGGGAAAGTACGTGAAAAGTAATAATAATACATTTTGACGAGTTATAAGAGAATTGTGGTCAATTTCACTAATGGAGGTCATTTTGGTTGGAGATTTGGAAAGACTAATCTGTTAGTTGGGGGCTTATGCATTAGCGGTGCTGTAGTTGGTTGTCTTTGCATTGGGAATGCTGGTATTATTAAATAATGATATGAATTGAAGTGTAGGAAAGCCTACAGTGAGTTATTCCACCACTTTGCTTTGAATTGTTTTCGATCATTGCAAACTAAAGCAGTCGTCTATTTTTTCATTTCTTTGTGGCAATTCACTTTGCAAACTAGTAACTGGACCTCTAAATCTTACATAAACTTAATCTCCATTTGGCAGGTAAAAATTGTTAACTCTAATATATAAGTGAAATCATATATTAATAATGTCAAAGCTACAAGAACAGGCGGTGAGAATCCCAAAAAATAGCTATAGGTGCTACAGTGCGGCGAAAAAAGAAAAAAGTTGGTAAATTCATAAGCTTAGCCAAATAAATGGTTTCGTCATGGGTTTTCTTGGCTAATTGGGTACTCAGAAAGGGGCTGTCATGAAGGTGGTTAATGAAGTGGTCCAAAATTATATAGACAGCTTTAATTTATCTGTTTTAGTGGGTCATTGCAACAGGGGGGAGAATGTTGTTGCAGACTATTGTGGGAATTTGCCAAAGAACTCAATTTTCTCATCCTCAGTCATGATAGTTTGTCAACTCAGGGTTTTAGACAAAGCAAGAAGATAGTTGGATGGAGTGGATCAGCCAGGTTGGCATTTGGGCAACATGCAAGGCTCATGGGGTGGGATGGTAGATTAGAGGCTGGGGAATACTGGTGCAGCATGTGTGGTGTAAGGATGCAAGGTGGGTTGGTGGGTGAGACTCATGCACAGGTCAAATCGGTTAGTTGGGAATGCTAGATCGGCCGGTGAGTGTAGGGACACGTGAAGTGTGGTTTTGGTCCGAAAAAGGGTATATCAGCCTTCAATCATCGTAAAAGCCAAGAACAAGATAAACTCTAAGAAAATGGTAACTATGTCTTGTGAGGGAAGGGGGAGGAGGAGAGGGGAGTGTCTGTGGGAGAGTTTTAGAAAGAGAAGGGTCTTCCTTCGTCAGGTTATGTTTCCGTATGTCTTACGTGGAAAAATTGTTTGCTGTGCGGCACCTTTGCCTTACAAAGTTACAATGCCATTGTTGGTCATTTTATCCAAATTGAAGCACTAATTTCCCCCCCTCTATGTTATATCGTTTTCCAAATCATCCAGGTTTGATGCTTTATTGTCTGCTTTCTTTCATGTATTCAATTTAGATTTAATGAATTGATGGCTCTAAGATGAGTTTCTTGTCCTGGACTGACACTGATTTATTTGGATGTGAAGACCTTCCAGTCTCATGACCCGTCACAGGTGCCTTGGATTGGTCCAGTTCCTGGGGATATTGCAGAGGTTGAGGCATATTGCAGAATCTTTAGAACTGCTGAGCAGCTTCATACTTCTGTAATGGACACATTGTGCAATCCATTGACTGGCGAATGTAGCGTTTCATATGATTTCACATCTGAGGAAAAACCACTATTGGAAGATAAAATCGTCTCTGTGCTTGGTTGCATAGTGTCCCTCCTTAACAAAGGGAGAGAGGATGTCCTTTCTGGAAGATCCTCGATTCGAAAGTCCTTTCGGTTCGAAGATGTAAACTTAGTGGAGGATAATCTTCCTCCACTTGCCATTTTCCGGCGTGAGATGAAAAGGTGTTGTGAGAGTTTGCACATTGCTCTTGAAAACTATTTGATGCCTGATGATGATCGAAGCTTGGATGTATGGAGGAAACTTCAGAGACTGAAGAATGTCTGCTATGATTCTGGCTTTGCCCGTGGGGAGAATTATCCACTCCATACTCTCTTTGCGAATTGGAGATCTGTTTATTTTTCCACTTCTAGAGAGGACATAGGGTCCAAAGATTCTATAGTAGCTTTTTGGAGGGGTGGTCAGGTAACAGAAGAAGGTCTGAAGTGGCTAGTGAAGAAAGGATACAAAACCATTGTGGATCTTAGAGCAGAGACTGTCAAGGACGATTTTTATAAAGCAGCCATAGATGATGCTGTTTTGTCTGGGAAAATTGAACTGGTTAAAATTCCTGTTGAAGTTGGGACCGCACCATTAATGGAGCAGGTAAAAAAGTTTGCATCTTTAGTTTCAGATTGCAGCAAAAAGCCCATATATCTTCATAGTAAGGAGGGAGTATGGAGAACTTCTGCCATGGTCTCCAGATGGAGGCAGTACATGAGTCGCTGTTCACAGCAGTTAGTCTCTAGTCAATCACATGCTCCCAATGTTTTGTTATCAAGAGATGCAGATGGAATGAGAAAAATGCAGGAGTCTTGCATTATTGAAGAAAGTGTCCTCCTGGAAAAGGAGAGCGAGTTGCTGCAAGAGTCTTTGGGTTCAAATGGAGTACCCTATGAAAAGGTCTCTCTATACAAGGGTAAGAAAATTCGAAGCAGTAATGGGGCCCACAACAGCCTTGTTTCTGTCCAAGCTATGCCATCAGTAGAATTAGTTGATAATGGAGTAGGATCTCTTGCAAACTTCAACGTGAAAATGGATCCTATGAAGGCTCAGGTTCCTACTTGTGATGTTTTCTCCAAAAAAGAAATGTCCAGGTTTTTTAGGAGTAGAAAGATCTCGCCTTCTACATATTTTTTTAATCATCAATTGAAGAGGTTGGAAACATTACCAGTTTCTAGAGAGGTGTATAATGGGACAAAATTGAAAGAAGATATTGTTCGTACTGATACTGTAACGCGGCCTCTGGAGTCTGGAAGTTCGAATGGATCACTCAATGGAAGAAATCTATTGCCAGAGCCCCATAAATCATCTGCTGACAATGGGAAGCATTTGACTGGCGATAGTTTGGTTTCGGTTGTGAATGGACTGGACCAAGTGGAAAGGTCTTCTGTAATGACCGAAACTAATATCTCTACCACTGTGACAAATGACTTCAATGAGCATCTAAGATCCACATCTTTATTGGAGGATCGTTTGAGCAATGGTGGAGCTGCCTTAGTTTCGGTCAATGGTGATCTGGGGCCAATTGAAGGTAATATGTGTGCTTCTACAACTGGGGTTGTAAGAGTGCAGTCAAGAAAGAAAGCGGAGATGTTTTTAGTTCGAACAGATGGATACTCTTGTACCAGAGAAAAGGTGACGGAATCCTCCTTGGCCTTCACTCATCCTAGTACCCAGCAGCAGATGCTTATGTGGAAATCGACACCAAAGACTGTATTGTTGTTAAAGAAACTGGGGCAAGAACTCTTGGAAGAAGCTAAAAAGGTACCAATAGAAAATATTGTTTGCAAATGCCTAAGAGTTTATATGTGGAACTCAATCTTTTTAGTGAAAAAAGATATGTTTCTGCTATTTTTTCCCCAATTTCATTGCTTTTTATGTTTTTAACTTCTTGAGGTTTTTCCTTGAACAAAAAGCCCTATTGTTGGTATTGCAATTTTGTAAAAACAAGTACTTTTGGTTCCACCACTGCAAGAGAATATACTCACTCCACCTCATCATTGATGGGAGTTCACAGATGGCACCATTTGAGTGAAGAAAAATAGACATAACTTTTTTCTTAAAATCCTTAGATGGGTCAAGAAAGGTGTTTCAAGTTAAAAAAGAAAAATGAAGGCTCATATATTATTAAAAATTCAGGGTAATATGGAAAGTTAAATCAATAAATGCTTTCTTTTTTAGAAACTCCAGATATTTTGGGAGAAAACAGAAGGGAGAGCACGTCATTTCTTTGGAACCTAGAGAGTATCATCTATCTATATATATATATATATATATAACAACATAGGCAATAGGGTTGTGGTATCCTATCATGTTACTGACAATAGAGTAATAATAAAATTTTGTTTTGAAATTGAAATTAAGTACTAAATTAATCAGCATATATTCTTAGTGGAACTTCTCTCAGGTAATGGGATGTCTTGCGAAGCAATTGAATTCAAGAGGACAACCTGTTGTCTAATTATGTGGGTATACTAAAGGATATCTGTCTCGACCATAAGTGATTATGTGAACCTCCATATTCACTCATTCAATCTTTGCATAGCTATTTTTCAACTGGATTTATAGCATCTCATTTGCAGGTTGCCTCTTACTTATATTACCAAGAGCAAATGAATGTTCTTGTGGAACCTGATGTGCATGACATNTGAAGCAATTGAATTCAAGAGGACAACCTGTTGTCTAATTATGTGGGTATACTAAAGGATATCTGTCTCGACCATAAGTGATTATGTGAACCTCCATATTCACTCATTCAATCTTTGTATAGCTATTTTTCAACTGGATTTATAGCATCTCATTTGCAGGTTGCCTCTTACTTATATTACCAAGAGCAAATGAATGTTCTTGTGGAACCTGATGTGCATGACATATTTGCTAGAATTCCAGGGTTTGGATTTGTTCAGACCTTTTATAGTCAGGACACCAGGTACTGAAACTCTTTGTTTTACGAAAAACAACATTGATGATTTTGTTAATATTCCTCTACTTCAGGAGTTTGTTGACATGTTGGATGTCCTTAATGCAGCGATCTACATGAGAGGGTTGATTTTGTGGCATGCTTGGGTGGAGATGGGGTTATACTCCATGCATCAAATCTATTTAGAGGTGCCGTTCCTCCTGTTGTATCATTTAATCTTGGGTCTCTTGGATTTCTGACTTCCCATACTGTAAGCTTCTTCACTCAACTTTGGAGTTCTCTTTCAACAGTCATTTTTTTTATTTACTTGTTATATTTCTTTGATATAGTTTGAAGACTATAAGCAGGACTTAGGACAAGTCATCCACGGAAATAACACGCTAGATGGTGTCTATATAACTCTTAGAATGCGTCTTCGATGCGAAATTTTTCAAAAGGGTAAAGCAGTGCCTGGGAAAGTATTTGATGTTCTTAATGAGGTCGTTATTGATCGGGGTTCTAATCCATATCTCTCAAAAATTGAATGCTATGAGCATGACCGACTCATAACCAAGGTGAGGTTGGTGAATTCATTTTTAATATTGAAAAAAACCTGTTCTAATACTCTATGTTCATGCCTTAACTCTTATGTGAACCGAGGAGTTGTTGCTCTCTCTAATCACAAGAAGACAGAAGTCTAACATTTATTTAATGGGAACATACACTTGCCATCTTCAAATTAATAGGTGTTTGACACTTTGCATTCCGGATTGCCAAAACTAACATATTGTATCCTCCAGCCATCGTCTTCTATCAAATAGCACCCTTTGCTAAGATCCGATGATCAAGATTGTGTTTTGTTATCTATTTTCGCTATCTTAAGGCCGGATTTGGATAAATGGTGCTATTTGACAAAGGTTGCAGTTGAAGGGTGAAATATGTCAATTTTAGGTACATAGTGTAAAACTCTTGTTAATTGAAGGGTGAAAAGTGTATCCCTTTGTTTAATTTAAAGCAGTGTCCATGATTTATGGTACATCTCACGTTTAAAACACTCATGCAGA
>QEOT01009364.1:163884-233839 GCA_003123785.1 Pterocarya stenoptera | reverse complement strand
TGTAAAACTCTTGTTAATTGAAGGGTGAAAAGTGTATCCCTTTGTTTAATTTAAAGCAGTGTCCATGATTTATGGTACATCTCACGTTTAAAACACTCATGCAGATGGAGGATAAGTTCATGGCATTGCCAGTCATTTAATGACGGTTAATATTTCTTCAGGTACAAGGTGATGGAGTTATTGTAGCTACGCCTACAGGAAGTACTGCTTACTCTACTGCTGCAGGAGGTTCCATGGTAAACAGTGCTTTGTATTTGAGTTGTATGTATAATACTTCTGTTGCCTGAATATACATACATACATACATACATGTATATATATTATATGTGTTGATTCCGTGGGATTACCTTTTTTCACTAGAAGTGAGCTTTCGATGAAACAGGTTATGTCTTTGGATTTTTTATAACTTTAATGCAAAAATCTCTCTCTCTCTCTCCCTCCCCCCTCCCTTCCTCCCTCATACCTTTTTTTAAAGGACTGATAAAATTGGAGCTTCATAGTTTGTAACTAATGAGATTGATGCAGTGTTTGGTGCATGGACTAACCATTAGAATAACTCGAGTGGTTGCATGTCAATTAAGAAAATGCATTCATCCTTTTGGATTAGCTTAGCGGACAAATTTCTCTTCTTGGTGATTGCCGTATGTCAAGTGTACCAGGAAGCAGAAAAATCACTCAAAAAACTGAATTTTGCATGACAAAATGACCTCAGTAGAGAATTTAGATATTTAAGAAACTACGATTTACAATGTAATTGGCATTATGCAACAAGTTATGTTTTCTGAATGTCCATGTTGGATGTGTATCTGCCTCACTTGTCTATTTTCTAGTGTATCAATGGCATATCTTTTTGATAGGTCATCAAAGGCATATTTATATCTATATATATATTATAATTTCAAAGCATGGATTTTTCTCCTATGAAGACACTTAATCAACTATCCATTATTTTTTTTATTAGTAAATTAATTTTACTGATGTTGTGTCTATCCATTAGTGCTCAAATATTAAGAACACAATGCGGTGTAATGTGCTCTTATTTAACAATATAAAAGTTCAGTCCAGCAATTACAAATATTAAAATGGCTGCCTGCTGTTGCACATTATTACTATTTTTAAGGCCATCGCAAATCTAAATGCAGGTGCATCCAAATGTCCCTTGCATGCTGTTTACACCAATCTGCCCTCACTCCCTCTCATTTAGGCCAGTTATACTTCCAGATTCTGCAAGGCTGGAATTGAAGGTGATGTTATTACCATGTCCAGGCATCCGTTATTTCATATCTTTAGCTCACAATCTGGTAGAAATCTTAACAAAGATTCTGTTAACAAAAAGGTGGCATAAACTGAAAATCAATGTCAGATCCCAGTGCTTCCAACCTTTAAGAGGGAGTTGCTCTGTTTCTCTAAAAGAGAATCACTGCATGCTGGAACAAGCCAGAAGAAAATACAAAATTTATTTTCTTCACTTTTTGGTTCTTTAGGCATGTTTACAAAGCAATGATAAATGTTGGGGTGTTGGATCTAGGGATTTCATCTTGGAGTCCCACTCTCCAATGCTCACGTCCTCTAAACGTTCCAGCAAATGTTTAAAGGGCCCGATATTTTCTAATCTCTGTTGTAACAGGATTCAAATGTTCTTTTATTTCCATGTTGAACTGCTCATCAGGAATCCTTAAGTGTTGGAGTACCATGCTCCTTTAATTTGGGTCCTGTACTTGATTAGTTTTGAACAGTACGCAGCGACTCTCTAAATTAAACAATGTCTGTATATATTTACGGGTATATGACTTGTAGATACACTTATAGACATAATGATCTATACAGTCTTGAAACTCAACTTGGGAGCTGGTGAGCATTCTGCAGTAGAGATGTGGCTTTCTGGGAATTCTTCGCTTAGGTCTATATATGTTTACAGGTATAGACTTGTAGATACACTTACAGACATAAGTACAGTCTTGAAACTCAACTTGGGAGGTGGTGAGCATTCTGCGGTACAGATGTGGCTTTCTGGGAATTTTTCGTTTAGGTCTTGATTTTCTGAGGTATATATGCCAACCAGTTTGGGCCACTCCTTAAGTATGTCCTGCTGTTGGTCATTTACCAGAGTTGGTTATCCCTCAATCCTAGACCCGGGAATCTCATAAAAAGATGTTCTTATTATTTATTTTCATTACCTGTCTGATATTCATCAGCAAAATTAAGTTATTTGACTCTTTCTAATAATTAGAGAAACATATGAAAAACATGAAATAAAAACAAAAGCCAAAAAGGAGCTTGTAACCCTAGTTGGGAGAGTGGTCCAAAGCATTCTCAGTTCTGCTACTTGTATTCAGATTGACTTCTGTCATACTTGTAAAAAAAAGTTCTGTTATACTCGTATTCCTATCAGTGAAGTAGNCTTCTGAAGAGGTACTGGAAGAAACTCAGCTGCTTCAATCTAAAAAGGAAAACCTCGGAAACAATATCTAAAGCACAAATTATATCATGATTTATTATATTGAAAAAACCTTAGCAGGTGCATTTAAGCCCAGTGATTGCACAACAAGAAAGCAACGGCAATCTAAAACAAACAAGCTAATACTCACGTTAGCTTTCTTTCCTCCCAGAAGATGCTATTAAGAGGAAGAGAACTAGCCAGTGGTATGTTTGCCAGTAGGCAAATCTTTATCATCAAGACCATAAAAAAAAAAAAAAAAAAAAAAAAAAACCCAGAACCTTATGTGTAATCTTCTAATCGGTATATTATGAAGTTCAATCCTTTTGAGATTTTCTTCTTACATGGCTCTAACGGCTTGGAATCTAGGTTCTTTGGGGAGGAACTTCTGCTCAGCATAAACAGACATGTAGTCAGCAAACACAAACTTGGGGTAAGCTCTATCCACTTCTTGCTTGAGATTCTCCACTAACTGAGGTGCAGGGGATATGGTGGCCTTAAGGGAGGGATTGTAAAAGGAAGCAACAGATCTCCTGTTCCCATCTGGAGTAGCCAAAACCCGGTGCCAAACGCTCTTATATCGACCATTGCTTAAGACCTCAACCTGATCTCCAGTGTTGATGACAATGGCATTGGGAGCTGGTTGAACATCGATCCATTGGCCTTCTTTAAGGATTTGAAGACCTCCCACCTTGTCATCTTGGAAGAGAAGAATGACACCTCCGGCGTCGGTGTGAGCTCGGAGACCATTCACTAGCTCTGGATGTGGACATGGGGGATAGTGGCTCACCTTAGTGCCAAAGAAGGCTCTGTCTTCTTCCCCATCAAATGCCTTCTTGATGTATCCCTTTGGTAAGCCCAAATTCTCATCCATCACTTCCATGACCTTGACGGCCAACTTCTTCAGTTCTGCTCGGTATTCAGCCATGGTTTCCCTGTCATCAGCATCACAAGCCAAATGATATCAGCACGGTTCTGTTACTATAATTACTTGAGAAGTTTTTTGTCATCTCACGTGCTTTTGGCTTGCAAGTGATCAATGTTGGTGTTTCTTAAAACATAAAAAAAGTTTATTTATAAATTAAAGCAAAAAATCTTGAGCAGGAATTTCATAAACTTACTAGTTAAAAATATATACTAGACATATAGCAAGCGTGGATTGTACCCCTCAACTGAGAAATAGGCATGAATAAAACTACATTGGTTCCCAAAGATGGAATCCAGAAATCCAAAACGAAGTCGTGTGTAAAAGAAATTTGAAAATCCCAATCAGTACTGAGCTGTCTAAAAAAAAAAATTCATGTTCTTGCTTATAAAAAGCCATTGATGTGTTAGATTTGACTGTATAGCTTAGAAGTTGCTTGAAATCATAATTCTTTTATTGTCGCATAAATGGCTTTTGCTCTTTACAGTTTGTCAGCAACAGAACGAGAGTTTTTTTGAACTTGTGGAAGGTTTGATCATCAGAGTCTTCATTGTGTTTCCCCTCAATTTCAGCTTAGAAAACATTAAGAAATCTATATATAAATATATATATATAAATTTATATGCAGCGCTTACTTGAATCCAGGGGTTTGAGATGGCCACTGGCTATTGTCTAGGAGAGTGAGGACATCTTCCCAGTCCACATTCTCCACATTGTTGCCGTTCTTCTTTTCAGCTATTTCCTTCAACAGCTTCACCGGTGTTGAGTTCTTGAAATTTTCTTCTCTTTCCATCTTATAGCACTCGGAGCAGACCTTCTTCACCCTTTCGAGGAGCTCCTCCGAAATTCCATGGTTCACCAGCTGCAAGGTACAAATAATTATTATGATGCAACCTTGAAAATTCTTGTCAACATAAAGAAAAATGCATTTACGTATACCATGATAAAAGCTACAAGAGGTTATATACATTCATATCTTTCATTCCTTTTAGTTATTTTTATTTCATTTGAAAACATGACTAGCTAGCATGATCATACATGATAAGCAATAGTTCTGCATCCATGGATCATGATCTGCTACCATGCTTAGACACTTCTTCTGCATGTTGATTATCAGTACTTACGTACAGATTCACTGCAATTAATTAAGGAAGTAATAGAAGTACCTGGAAGAATCCCCACTCTTCGCATCCGTTAGCAATCTCAGCCATTGTCTTGGCCCTCTCTTCACCACTGAGCTTTGAGAAATCAATCACTGGGATCGCCATTGAATCAAAAGATCGAAGGGGCAAAGGTAGATGAGATGAAGGAGAGAGTTACTTTTATATCTAGTGAATGTATGTGCTTATAAGGTTAGCTTGCACAGCTCTTGTTGGCTTGGAAGAAGGGTGGATCCTCGAACCCATTTATAGCAAAAGCTTCCCGCCATCTTCTATGTCAACCTCCTAGTTTTTTAAGTCTTATCTCTCTCTCTCTCTCTCCCTCTCTCTCTTTTTTTTTCCCCTTAAAAGATAGCCATTAGAGGAAAGCTGTGCTTTGCATGCATGGGACGGTGACACATTAGGTTTTAAATAATATATATATATATATAAATATAGATAGATGAAATAAAATTTATAAGGTCAATGCCTCTTGAAGTGTGACCCACAAAATAAGCATAAGCATTTTAGATGTCGATGCTGGTGATCGTTTTCCTTGATTCATTTCATTCATTATTCAGGTAGTACTTAAGTGCATTAATTAATTCTTGGATTTAAAAGAAACCCATAAAAAATTGTGGAAATAGCTAGCAACAGTAAAAAGCAGTTACAAAACATTTTTGTACGATTTTACAACATCGATCCCTAAAACGAAGACACATGCATGCAGTTCTTGATCAGATCTAACACATAGTTATTAACATAATTACTCTATATATATATATATACATTGTTTGACTTTTCAAAATCTAATTTTACTTGTAACTCAATTAATCTCTCTGCCGACTGCTGACAATGTACGTACTTACATTATCTTGTAACCCCAGTACGTACCGGCCACTCTGATGACTTCAACACATGGAAATGCTTTTGATCACAAAGAGTTGAATTATTAAATTAATCATGTACTGATTTGTAGGCATGGTTTGAGGATTAAGCATGGAAGGGCAAAGGTGAAGACTTTGATAAACAAAACCAATCAAGCAAGTTTCTAATCTAATGCATGCATAGTCAGTCAACTTAGCGTTGCATTATATATCTTAGATTTCAACAGTTTTTTTTTTTTTTTAAATATTCTTTTGTAAAGGAAAAATGATCTGTATTTGAACCAGCTAGATATATGTATATATGTTTTGTATGTGCACTTCTTGTCTCGCTGGCCATCTGATTTTATTCGGGTTGTCTGAATGTTAGGGCGCAGAAATGAAGAAACAAGCTAATACTGGCCGTCTGATCAAGAACTTGTTTGTAAAAAATCAACGAATTTCTTTTGCCGTTGTACTTGGAGTACTTCCATATTTGAATTAGCTAGCTTGCATGCATTAGTCGAGGGCTCATGCATGCATGGATCCTATTATATATATAATACACTTACATCATGTGGTGTATCATGTTGTGCCACGTTGCATGCCTCATGAGATCGATCATCATTGGAACAATGAATGCCTCTTTAATTATTTCGATCTCCAACATACATAGCAGTGTTCAGGCTGTACGCATATTGCATACAGTACTCATGTAGGACATCAATCATTAACTCATGCATAAATTAAAACAAAAAGCTTAGAATTTAATAATGTTGGGGCATCTGATGGGCAAAATAACAACAACAGAACAGAAGTTAATTTGATAACTATAATTACAGTTAATTTGCACCAATTATTGGGTGCAGTACTGATCAAGGAATAAATGAAGAACAAAAAAAAAAGAGGGAAATTTTTGCCCCATTAATTACCTCCTTAATTTGGTTCTAGTTTAAGATCAATTGTTTTTTACTATTTGGTTAATATTTCTGTCAATTAATACCACTGATCAAAATGAAAACACACGACATTGTAATGTGGAGAGATCTAGCTAGCTAGTTCTTTCTTTTAAAAAAAAAAAAAATAGTGAAATTAAAATATTAAAAGTAATCAGAAGTATAATGTTAAAAATCAAACATGCACGTGGCAGGTTTGCCATCAATGGTGTAGAGTATATTGGATCTCTCGACAACATTGGCCGACTAATTACAATTAAGTACGCCATTATATTGAAAGAAAATATTGATGGTTAATTTAATTATATATTATAAGAAAGTCAACAGAATTAAGCAGCTTTTCTATTTTTTTTTTTTTGGGGTACAACCGTTGAATGCATGCTATAGATATTTTACAGCGATTTTTCACTCGCTGGAAAATAGGAGAATTCAATTGCAGCGATTTTTTATAATCGCTGTAAAGGAAATTTTCGGCGATTTTTTATCTTTTAGCAACGAAATTAAATCGCTGGAAATACTCTTTCCCAACGATTACCAGCTGAATCAGATACAGCAACTGCGGCGATATATTGATTAATGGCAGCGAAATAAAATCGCCGGGAAAGAAGGCCTATGGCGGCGAATTTTTGTTTGCGTTGCCGTAGATCGTAAGCAGANTTCCCAACGATTACCAGCTGAATCAGATACAGCAACTGCGGCGATATATTGATTAATGGCAGCGAAATAAAATCGCCGGGAAAGAAGGCCTATGGCGGCGAATTTTTGTTTGTGTTGCTGTAGATCGTAAGCAGAGGTTTAATACCGGCGATTCACCAGCGATTAATAAATCGCTGCTAATGGTCATAGGCGGCGAAATATGATATTTTCCCAGCGAAATTAATCGCTGGGAAAGGGGATTCCCCTTGTAGTGATACCATGCAAAACCATAGCGAACTTTCTGTGTTTCAATTACAATATTTAAATTTTAGCTTAATTAAATACATTTTTCATCATAAAATAATCAAATAATTGTTTATATTAATTTGTACCCTAAAATATCAAAACCAAGATATGCAATTTAATTTCATCCTAACTTAATTATGACGATCTATTTTTTTGTTGTGTTAATGGATGTATTAGGTGATGGATATATTTATCATGTCAATTTTAATAATTTAACAATCTCTAGTTATGGTGAAACATCTTAATATTTAACCCCCCTGAAAAAAAGTACGAACTTAATAAGGTAATCTTTATTCCATCAAAAAAGAAAAGAAAGAGAAGGTAATCTTTATATACGCGCCAATACTTGTGCATGCTATATAAGACGTAGCTGCCTCGTTTATTTTCGAGATAATTTGAGATTAAAATTAAAAGTTAAATAAAATAATATTAGAATATATATTTTTAATATTATTTTTATTTCGAGATTTAAAAAGTTAAATTGTTTATTTTATTTTGTACAAAAATTTAAAAAAATTATAATAATTAAATTAGATGAGATGAGATGAGTTGAAAAAACAAACGTTAAAAGTTAAAATATTCCATATTGTTCCTAAATAATTTTGTATGGTAAGGTGTGTTTATCAAGACACATGACTTAATTATAACATTGTGGACCCACAAGCAAAATTCTTGGCTGAAATGCCATGTGACAAACAAGCACATGGAATGAATCTTTATTAATGGTTTTTTTTTTTTTAAAAAAAATAAGATTTCAACCCTTAGACCATAATATTTAATAATGTTTATAAATTATATATATATATATAATGTAAGGTACATGATAAAAAAAAAACCCGATATCCGAGGTAACTTCCTTTAACTAACAACAAATAGAATAACAATAGCTACTAGCTAAAACTATATATTATTATTATTTATTTTTGTTAAAGGCCGAACCCTGAGATTAAATTTCGGCGTGGGCAATGGTACGTTTTCAGGGAAAGAGATGCATCGTCCTTAATTGTTATTATAAGTATAGTGATTTGCAGGCAGCTATGGAAGGAGTCTTATCTGCATGCAGATACATTCCCCCATGACACTGTCGATCCCTGAATCATAGCATATAATAAAGTGATGCCTTTGAAAAATGTAATCAGATTGTATAAAAAATAATATTATGATGCATAATATAATATAATATAAATATATAGTTTTAATATATATAAGATCCTAACGTCCAAAGGACTCTCTCTCCTCTCTCTGTCTCCTTTTTTCTCACCGTCAAACACATGTTGCTGAGTAATTGTGTCTCTCAGAAGGTATATATTCATGTGGGTGACAATGAATTCAGGGGTCTAGGTTGTCTGTACATAGATTTTTTGGTTAACTTTTGGTCTCTGTCATTCACTCTTTACTTATTGTTTTTTTAAAAAAAAAAAAAAAAAAAACACTCTCATTTGACCTCATTAACATAATTTTACATAAAAATTTTAAAATCTATATTTATTAATAACCACAATATCTTAAAAAATATATATCAATATTTTTCAAATCTTTAACATATAATAAAACTAATATTACAACCATACAATAACAAATATGAGTATAGGTCTAAAATTACAATCCCAACAATAAAAACAATAAAAACATAAGTATACTAAGAAATACTAATATTACAACTTAACAATAATAAAATTTTAATTTGAAAATAAATTCTAAATAGGTCAAAATAGGTTGATTTCGTGTTAAGTAGGTTGACCCGTTTATAAATCGTGTCTTAACAGGTCAATTCATTTTGACGGAACCCGTTAATATCAAACCCAAACTCACTAATTTCGTATCGTGTTCTTGTTGGGTTTATGGACCATGTCACATATTACCACCCCTAATTTAAGTTCATGACCCTTTACAAAAATGCCTTTAATTTATAGCAGAGTTGTGGTACAATTGTAAAAATGAAAAGTTATACATTTATCAGTTTCCTAATTGTGTGGTTTATAAGTTATTTTGCTAGTCATGACCATTATTAATACTGCTTTCTATTTTAAAATTTTTTTTTATAGGAAAAGAATTTCATTGTATTGAGGCATAAAATCTCAAACTAGGTTACAATAGGGTTTATCAATGAAAATGACATTCTCAATGAAACTAGGGACACTATGCCACCAAATATGCATATTAGTAATGGACCATGCATGCCTTGCAAGTTGACGTGCTGCCACATTAGTCAGTCTGTTGCCATGTCTGCACTATAGGAAACTTTGCATCAGTCTTTTAATTTCAGACATTTATGTTCTTACTGCTGCAAAGAAATCTGTATCATTGTTGACCTCCTCGACCATAAACAAGCAGTCACTTTCAATGATAAGATTATGAATGCCAATGTTGAGAAGAAACTATAAGCCCTTTAGTAAAGCTACTGCTTCAGTCATTTCTGATTCAAGATCTTCAGCCTTAACTCTGCTAACTGCCATAATGACATATTCCACATAATTTCTTAAAATGGCTCCTATACCTGCTTTGTTGTGATAAAAAAATAGTGCACCATCCACATTCAATTTGTAAAAGTTCTTAGGCGATGGGAACCACTTGTAAATCAACTCCTTAACAGACCCCTGTTGTTGCAGACCACAAATAGTCTTCAACTTCTTAGAAAGAGCAAAACGAATGACTTGTTGTGGAGGCAAGCTGATGTGGTTATGAACCATCTTATTTCTCCTAAACCAGAACCCCCATACCATTAGAATGAAATCTGTTAAGTCATCAGATGAATCTTTCGAATGGACCTCCATAGTAGCAAGCAGATTGATCAAACTGTTGCAGAACAAAAAACTTCCTCAACCAAGACTCATGGATAGATGGGCAAAGAAACAATGCATGAGCTAAATTTTCCACATGGTACTGAAAGAAACAACATTGACCATTCACATCCAGCTTCCTATTAATAAGATTTGCCATAGTAGGGAGACCTTCCTTACATGCTCTCCATATCACCTTTGACACTAGGATATAGTTTTAAAACAGCCTCTGCTACCTTTGGATTGAAGAGAGATGACCTTTGGGAGGTTCCACCAGTTTGTAGTGCTATCTATCAAAGTAGTAACCTGTTCATCTAAGTTAGCAAAATCCACACCCTGATATAAACTTCCTGAACACAATTCCTCCCTCAAATTTCTAAAACCAAGTACCCAAACATTCCTCAAAATATGAATAGATCTCCAATTCCCAACACTCCATCCACCACCTTTCATAAGAAGGTTCTTTGCCTCCCAAATGCTTCTCCAAGCATAAGAGGGATTACCACCAAGAGAAGCCTTCAACAGGTTACCATTATGAAAATATCTAGCACATAAAATCTTATGAAACAAGCTCTCTTCATTCTGCAATAGCCTCCAAACTTTCTTTGCCAACAAAACCATATTGAAAGTCTCCAACTCCTTAAAACCCATCCCTCCAACAGATTTAGACTGACACATATTCTTTCAACTAACCTAATGCACTTTTCTTTCCTGATGCTTTTGCCCCCACCTAAACTTGGCCATCATGCTCTCAAGATTAGAACACAGCTTGGAAGGAAGCTTGAAGCAACTCATAGCATAAGAAGGAATTGCCAATGCCACAGCCTTAAGAAGCACCTCCCTTCCTCCTTGAGAGAACATATTTCCCTTCCACCCTTGTAATTTTAGCCATATTTTATGTTTAATCTCGGCAAATGCATTAGTTTTAGACCTACCAACCATTGGAGGTAGGCCTAAATATTTCTCATATTGCTACACTTGAGAAGTACCCCACAGATTCATAATAGCCTGTTGCTTAACTCCATCAACATTTTTGCTAAAAACCATTGCAGTTTTGTCTTTGTTAATCTGTTGCCCTGAAGCCTCCTCATATTGATTTAGCAGTTGTTGTAACCTAAGATTTGTAGCCACATCAGCTGCACAAAAAATGAGACTAGCTATCATCTGCAAATAGCAGATGTTTAAGTCTAGGAGCCCCTTGACATATCTGAATACCAGAAACAGATTTAGACTCAACAACATTCTTCAATAAACTGATTAGACCCTTAATACACAAAAGGAAAAGATAAGAAGAGATAGGGTCCCCTTGTCTCAATCCTCTTGAGGGCACAATATGTCCGGTTGGGGAGCCATTAATCAATACTGAAAAAAACAGTTATCACACACTTCATCACAAGCTGAATTAATATTTCATGAAAACCCAGCTTCCTCATAACAGATTCAAGGAATCTCCATTAAAAAAATCAATACAATAAACATGACCATCAAACCTCAAATAAAACTATACACATTACCAAACTAATATCGAAGCTGAGGAAGACCCAATTTTTCAAATATCCTTTTACTAGCTTAGAAATATCCTCATAAACCTCCCAATGAGCCGACAACCCTCATGCACCTATTTTTGCAAGATAATCCGGTGAAGAGTTTCCTTCCCAATATATATGTTGAAATTGCACATTCATCCCACTCAACAAATTTTGAATTCCATCCCAAAAATCTTCCAAATATCATACTGACCATCTCTTATCAAACAACCATTTAATAACCAACATAGAATCCATCTCAATATTAATATTAAGAAAACCAAAGGATTTTGCAAACTGCAAACCATGTAATAATCCTAATAATTCCACATTATTATTTGTACCTTCGCCAAAATGATTAGAAAAATAATCCAAAATTTTTTCATGATGATCACGAAAAACTCCATTAGCGCCCATGACACCTGGGTTGCCAATACAACTTCCATCTATATTTACTTTTATTCGGCCAGCAGCTGGAGGGTACCATCGAACTAACAAAGGCAACTTAGAAGGCACTTGCTTGAACGACATAGCTAGCAAAGTCAGAAACTCTTGATCACGGCACGTTAACACCTCATGTTCTTTCATTTTCAGAGCAGATCAACCAATGTAGTGTTTTACTCTAGCCCAAACCGACTTCACTGGTTCACACAACTCTTCTATTCTACCTTTACATCTTCTATTCCAGAAACACAATATAACAGTACATGGTAAGATGCCAAATAACGAGCCAACTTTTGAAGATTTTTTTTCTTTATGAAACCAACATTCCACTCTATCACACCGTCCCCTTCCTCTCATGGACTACAAACCCGCACAATTAAAGGCTTTTTCCCAAATCATTTTGGCAAACTCATCTTTTGCCAATACATGATTTAAATCCTCATACTCCCCTAAGTCACAACATTTGCATCTCGAGACAATAGGAATTCTCAACTTTCAAACATTATCATCCACACTCAAAGCATTTAGAAATGCTTTCCATACCATCACCGAAATATTTTTTGGTAGGGAAGTATGCCACACCCACTTAGACCATGCAACCACAGGAGCTCGAATTCTCAAACAAGACCAAGCACTTTTTGTTGTAAACTTCCTATCAGCATTTTTAGTCCGCACCAAAATATCCCCACCTTCCTTATGTTGCCCCAAACTTTGCATAATAGAGTAAACTTTATCAGCACCAACTAGCCGAGAAAGCAAAGCAACGTCCCATTCATTTTCAAGTTTGCATTCCCGAATCAAAATCTTTGGAATGGGCACACCGGAAACTGATTAGTTAGGGGCCCCTCATCAGACTATTTATCATACCAAAAATAAATTCTCCCCTCCCTTATTTTCTAGCGAGAATGATTTAAAACCAACAGTACAATCATACGCCAATTTCTGGAAGCCTTACAAGGATCAATCAACGACACATGATTATTTTTCACATACTTAGTTCGGAAAAAATTCTCCCAAAGAGAATTTTCATGTAATAGCTTCCACGCAAATTTAACATGTAAAGAAAGTTGAATATCATCCAACCTTTTAATATCGAGACATCCTTCCTCAATCGGAAAACAAATTTTCTTCCAAGAGCGCCATCAACCTTTATCTCCCCCATCCGAAGAACCCCAAAAAAATTTACTAAGACATCCATTAATTCTCTGCAAAACAGCTTTAGGAGCTTGGATACAAGATAATAAATGAATAGGCAGCAAGCTGATCATCAAAACTTGGCGTATCAAAATCAGTCGAGCACCTTAGGACAATAACTTGAATTTCCAGCCACCGATTCGAGCACAAATTTTATTCACCAAGTTGTCTAAATGAGATACCATCCACCTACATGAGAATTATAAGATTGGCTCCACATTCGAAACTCGAAACTCTAATTGTAGTTTAATTTGTTTTTTCATTATGTCGAAAAAGTTTTCCAGCAACGGGCAAACTTTCTTAGGCAGGGATTGGTGAAGAGAAGGGATAATCATATATATATATATTGATCATGGTGATCCTGCTGATAATACGTACAGACGGATTTTTTTCATGACTGTGACCGATTAAGCTTATGATCATGACACCGTACTAGAACATTCAAAATATTCAACAACATTTTTATATATGTATGTAGAATAATATCACAAACATTATCAGAATATTCAACAATATATATATTATGACGATAAACATATATAATAGAATTATGTTATAAGAGAGTTTCAAGAGTCCTAATTAATAAAAATTAAGTAGCAACTTTCATATAATAATTAAATATCACCTACTCGTTGGTTTTAAAAAAGGAACATTATTCCAAGCTAATTAATGAAGATATTCATACTGAAGCCTTGATCATAATTTCAATATCATTTCACACAGAGGACTTGCATGACTGGTTGTAGGACTGTTCAATCGAACCTGAGTTCTGTCATTATGTCTGGATTGATTGTTAGGCTAGTTTGATTATACAAAATCAAACTATCTTATCATATCTCATCTCATATAATCATTATAATTTTTATAAATTTTCACATAATATATAATAAACAATTCAATTTTTTCAAGTTTTAAAATAAAAATAATATTAAAAAAATAATATTATAACAATATTTTATTTAACTTTCAACAAAATATTTGATCATCTAACCTAAACTGTATAACCAAACAAGGCCTTAATTTCTGTAGCAAGCGTTGCGGGCTTGGAATTGAAAAGCCTATTCTGTGACCGGAAAAGGAACCAATTTGAATAGAATGCTGAGCGGAATATATCAAACCAAAGACCATAATGTAGGATAACAAACAAACTAATTGGGACAATGGGCGCCGCAACAATTATACTGATCGGAACACCTGTTTTGGTTTTAAAGACCAAAAAACAGGCTGCAGTGAAGGCTATCAGCATGCCTACTATTGAGATTAAAAGCGTAGCAAGTCCCAACGCCAACCTACGAGGTAATGATTTGAGGAAATCCTTTTCGGTGTAGCGTGACGTTAGAATTGTCAAGAAAATTAATATTGAAGACGAAGAGAATAACATTGCTAATGCATCTGATAGGAAGAATACCGTAAACCAGTTGCTTTCCAGAAATATAGGAATGCCTGTTTCTTGATTGTTGCCACCCGGTACTGTGAAGGCAGCTGGAAAAACTACAGTGGCAATCAGTGCTGCCACAAGCACGCAAGAGTTTGCCGTCTCCTTCATCCACTTTTCACCATTCTTCCGTAGTTCTTCATGGGTCTTTTCAAAAATATCCCTAGGTGTTTTTTTTCCTGATCTATTCTTCTTGTTTGCGTATGACTTCGGCACGATTTTTTCTATCTCCTGCAATAACCAATTACTTGTAAATTAAAAAATATTGAAAGGGTAGACCATGCATTAAGAAGTTGGCATGATATTTAACACCCATACGTACGTACTTGAAACCACAACAACTCTCGTTGCATTTGAAGGGCCGCTCCTGAGACGGTATTCAGTCGATCTGAAGAAGGCAATTGTCCAGCTAAGTGCAGCATGTTGTTTTCCTTTTTTGCACAAAAGGTCGCAAGGGTTCCCTTCGAAACACCTAACTCATATATTAAATTAAAAACACGCTCTTGTCGATGTTTAACCGCAACGTGAAATAAACTTCCATATTCTTCGTCAACTTGCCATATGAGATCGGGATAAGAGCGTATAAGTATAATTAGAAATTCAAGGTTCCCTACTTTTGTAGCTTCAACAAGTAGTTTCATCATATGCTTGTCATCAACCGCAGTTGGCGAGAAATATATGTCTTCTGCGAGTTGTTTCCAAAGGCGGTAAACTAATTGATGGGCTGATGCTTGCATCAAAGCTTTGTTGCATAACCGACCTCTGAAGCCTAGTTAGGATTAAGAGAATTAAGATCGTCGTTAAAACAGAAATATTAATTCTATATGCCAAAAGAATATTATATCGTTTAGGATATATATTATAATTAGTTAACTCTTATACTAATGGATCATTATTTCATTGCTTCAACGTCGTCATATACAATATTTTATTTTCCAATATATATGCTTCTTATTATACATGCATGCGCATGAAATCTAGATGCATGTCTAGTATATTAATTGCAGTGACAAACAATTTATTTTAGGAGTCTCTGAGATTAACGTCTTCAAATTTAATTAGGTAGTGGTTATTAATTTGGACATGTTAGTTTGATGACTAGCCAAGTCTTAAATAGCATGCGCAAATCGCACTGAAAAGAAGAAGAATTAACACTAAAAAGATCTATACATTTAACATTTATAAGTATTTATTTATAAAAAAAAAAAAAAAAATTTATAAGTAGTTAGAGAATTAATAGGACGAGAAATGCTATTATAAGACCTCTACACCACACTATTTATGTGATATAATTTATTTTGTAAGATTTAAATTTTAAAATATATTTTTTAAATCAAATTATGCAATGTAGCTTGTGGTGTAGAGACCTAAGCATAGAGTTATTCATGGCCTCCTATCTACTTCCCAATGCCACGTGGAGGGGTATATATAAAACCATGCGTGAACAACAAATTATGAGATAACTTCCTAGCTAATGGTAGCAGCAGTCTACCACAACGTAGAAGGCACGCATGACACCTCTCTAAGGCCGGACACGTACATGACTTGGTAATTTTATATACTTGATTAATGAAGAAATTCCTCCAGTCCAGTTATAAGTATACACATGCATGCATACTAACATATATATACGTACGTACGTACATACATACATACATATATTTAGGTTAATAGTTTGGGTTGGAAATAAACTAACAGGAGTTTAAGCATCTTTCCCATACTGATGGCTGACTTTTGCTGCCAATTTCCGAAGGTTTTTTGGCCAACATTTCCAATGAAAGCCAAAGATATTCCTTCTGATCTTCAGGTGCTGGCTTTAGAATGTCTAGAATTTTGTGTGCCGTATCTGTTCATAAAAACCAAGACATTTGTCATTGTTATTTAATTAGTCTATTTTAAGTAATTACCATTTAATAATTGGTTAATATATGAATTAAGTTATTTATAAAAACGTGTCATATTACAAGAACAAAAGCATTAATTAATTGTTTCAAACAGATGATCACAAGTGTAGGACATACCATACAAATCGGTGGAAATAGCAGCGTTAAGGAGATTAATGTGATCCAGAGAAGCCAAGTCTAGAACAGGAGTCACAGAGTATAAGTACGACACCATGTCTCTATTTCCAGTCTTTATTGCCCCGTAAAGTGGTAAAAGTCGGATCATGTCATCCTTGGGGATCAATGGCAGATTGTTGTTCTTTTTCACCATCACCTCTGCAATTGTTACGATTTCTGATTCAGCCGCAAAATAAAGGGCCGTCACATTTTCGTTGGTTGTCAATTCTAATTCTTCCGGTGTCATCAATTTCACAAGTTTTTTTACAAAACGGGTGCGTTTTGCAACTGCAGCATTGTGAAGAGCTGTCCCCCCCTCTTTTGTTATGGGGGCTCCAAGGCAATTTGGGTTTTCCTGAATAAAAGCTTCAGCAGCTTTCCAGTCATCTTCCAGGGCAGCTCGAAGGAGAGGAGCATAAAAGGCACGAGATCGAGATAATGAGCTATCACCCTCTTCCATTATTTTTCCTTGATATTCTTTTCTAAGAATATTGAAAATTAAAAGAATAATTAATACGATATTTATACGTATATATACATGAGATCATGCTTAATTAGGTGAATAGATCATAGACAATATATGGCCTGGTGATCAGTACGATTGCTTTAAAAAAAAGAAAAAAACAGAAAAACAAAAGTCTCTGAAACATAAGTTAATTTTCTATTTCGAAATATATACAATATTCATGCATGCTTGTGATATTACTGATAATGGTTTTTGAGCCAATATTATAATTAGCAGGACAATCATAAAAAATATTGCATGCTAATTACCTTCGCATGGTTAGAAATTGATGAGCTTGCTTCAGAGAGACTGCGTGTAGTATATTTCGTACTCCAAGGAAATGAGGTTTTTAATACTCTCAACCTTGCTCCAGAATTTTGCTACAAAGTGGATTTAATTTATAGATCGACCTCTGGCCACCATTATGTACGTAGCCCAAGAAGTGATCATTTTATAGTTTTTTTATTAATCCCATTTTAAATGGATCGAGGATAAGGGCATAAATGATTGGACTGGAGTTCGAGCGGATAAGTAATGGGTGGTCAAGTTTTGTTAGTTTGTTTTTTATTCAAACATGAGTCGAACTCACATTTTTCACGAAAGAGTGATAAGTTATAAGGTTGGCTCCAGCTTCAAGACTCGAGACTCTAAATGGCCATTTAGGATCGGTGAAGCAACCGTGGAATTTTCTTAGGCAGAGATCGGTGAAGCAAATGGATCAATTATTGATGGTCCCGCTGGTATTACAGACGGGTTTCTTTCGTGACTGTGACCAACGTCCTTGCACGAGAGTTTTGCTACAAAGTGGACTACACTGGTATTATATATAGATCGATGTTAGCGAGAAATCTGTTCATGACAATCAAACTGAACAAATCAAGCCATCCATCTCATATTGAGCTCACAACAAACGTTGCTACCCAAGGTTACACCAGATAAAATATAGTGATACGGACGCCACCTTACATTCTGTTACTACCCTTCATTCTGTTAGGATTGTTAGTACTATCAGAACATTTCTTATTTTCCAATATACGTTGTAGTATATATATAGGACGTACTGTATATACAAAGCAAGAGAATAATATTCAGTCAACATTTTCCTCTGTTTTCCATCGTCATTCCTCCTTCCTCTGTGCTACTCTCAATATGGTATTAGAAGAATGAGCCCATCCACCTCTGACACTGACTCAGAAACTCTCCCTAATACAGATTCCAACATGCCTCGTAATACTGAAACCAACCCTCAAAATCCTGCAAGTCCTTACTACATTCAGCCTGGTGAAGGAGCTTCAACCCCACTCGTTCCAGATTTACTCACAACAGAGAACTACGTAGTCTGGGCTAGAACCATGCGACGAGCTCTCAATATTAAAAATAAACTTGGCTTCATCGACGGCAAGATTTCCAAACCTTCCAATGTGTCTGATCCTCTACATGCTCCATGGGAAAGATGCAACGATATGATCATTGCCTGGATCCAACATTCAGTTGGCTCTGAACATCGTTCGAGCATCGCCCATGCAGATTTTGCAGCCAACGTGTGGAATGACCTTAGGGACAGGTTCTCAATCCAAAATGCTCCACGCATTTTTCAGCTAACCAAATCTATCTCTTCTCTTACGCAGGAAGAATACACAGTCAGCCAATATTATAACAAACTCAAAAGCTTCTGGGATGAATTGGAAATTTATGAACCTATGCCTCTCTGTACATGTGGCTCGGTGAAAACTCTCATGGAATACACACACCGCATCAAAGTCATGCAGTTCCTCATGGGACTCCATGATTCTTATGATGCTATTCGAGCTCAAATTCTACTTCATGATGATATTCCTCCACTCAACCGTGTCATATCCATCGTCCAGCAGGAAGAACGACGTAGGCAACTTCACGCTCCTTCATTGCTCATTGCAATGGCTGCCAGGGGACCTGACCAATGCAATTCTCCTTCCTCACGGAAGGACCGCCTATTTTGTTCACATTGCAACATCTCTTGACACTCCCTGGAATGCTGCTTCAAAGCTAATCCTCATCTTCCCGTGTGCTCACACTGCCGTATTCCAGGACATACCAAAGAAAAGTGTTATAAACTCAACGGTTTTCCCCCTGGCCATAAGCACCACAATAAGTTTAAATCATTTGCTAATCAATCTACTCTTAAGCAGGAACAATCAGCCATGGACCACCTATTACTCAGGAGCAGTACAGCCACCTCATTGCTCTACTCCATCCCTCTAATCTAGCTACATCCACATCTGCAGCTAACAATGCCAGTACCTCTAATTCTCCTCCTATCTCTGGTATTTCTTCTTGCAATTCCACTTGGATTCTTGACACCGGAGCTACAGATCACATGATCTGTAATCCCTCACTTTTCACTCACAACATTACCTCGGTTACACACAACATTAAACTTCCAAATGGAACCACAACAGCAACAACACACCTCGGTGATGTTCAACTCACCGAATTCTTAACACTGAAAAATGTCCTATATGTACCTGCATTTTCTTTCAATTTGATTTCAGCAAAGTCCTTGACATCTCATTCGCATTGTTGTCTAATTTTCCTCTCAAATTGTTGTTTTATACAGGACCTTTCATCTTGGATGATGATTGGACTGGGGAAGGTGCATAATGGCTTATACCACCTCCAAACACAGAGATCCAACCCCACTGCTTTGCATTCTTTTGAATTCTATTCCAATGTTGTTAATTCCTCCAATGTATCCAAACTTGATGAATTTGAATTATGGCACTATCGGTTTGGACACAGTTCAATGACTCACCACATGATAAATGACATTTACAAGAACAAATCTAAACCCAAAGTGTTTTCCAAAACCCCCTGTGAAATCTGCCCTCTTGCAAAGCAACATAAGCCACCCTTCCCTTCATCTCACATCACGGCAACCAAGCCTTTTGACCTTATTGCAACTGACATTTGGGGTCCAAATAGAACATATGCATACAATGGAGCCAAATACTTTCTTACAATTGTTGATCAATATACTCGTTGCACTTGGATTTACATCCTTAAAACAAAATCAGAAGCTCGCAAGTCTCTTCATAATTTTTTTGCTCTCATTGAAACTCAGTTCACAACTCAAATCAAAACTATTCGAACTGACAATGGAGCTGAATTTCACATGCCACATTATTTCCAATCCAAAGGTGTCACACATCAATTAACATGTGTCGCCACACCCCAACAAAATGCTCTAGCTGAACGGAAACACCAGCACATCCTAAATGTTGCAAGAGCATTGAAATTTCAATCGGGTCTTTCCATGCATTATTGGCCTGACTTCATCACCACTGCAGTTTACTTGATAAACCGAACCCCTTCTCCTCTTCTTCATTTTAAGTCTCCTTTCGAACTCCTCTATAACACCAAACCCAACTACCTTCATCTCAAAGTATTCGGCTATCTCTGTTTTGCCTCCACCAACAGCCATGATCGATCCAAATTTGAGCCAAGAGCTCGACGATGCATGTTCCTTGGCTACCCATATGGTGTCAAAGGATACAAGCTCCTCGATCTAAATACAAACCAGATTTTCTTGTCCCGTGATGTCATATTTCATGAGGCTATTTTTCCACTCAAACAACTCCATACCTTAGTCCCAAACGAATGCCAACAACCATCTCCATTCCAATACACTACCAATTCTGATATTCAATATCAAACATCTCCCGAAACAACAATCCAACCCTCCCAGCCCCATACCACCTCTCCTTCCTCTAACTCCTCCACTCCACCCAATTCTTCTTCATCAACTGAAACACCACTTTAAGTCCTTCAGCCTAACCAAAGTTCCAACCCAAGCAGCTTCCCAAGACGTTCCACCAGAATTAAAAATGCTCCAGCTTATCTTAAAGAATTCCATTGCCAGCAAGCTACTGCACCAGCCTCTCTTCAATCAACATCTAAGCATGAAGGTCATGGCTTTCCCAACAATCCAAAGGTAAATTTTCCTCTCACCTCTGTTCTTTCTTATCACACCCTCACCCCTTCATTCAAGGCTTTTACTACCTCCATTTCAATACACCATGAGCAACATCTTACACACAAGCTGTCAAAGAACCAATATGGCGTGCAGCAATGGAGTAAGAGCTTATTGCTCTAGAGCTTAATGAGACATGGTCCATGGTTGATCTCCCTCCTGGCAAGAAGCCGATTGCATGCAAATGGATTTACAAGTATAAATTCAATGCTGATGGTTCCATTGAACGTGCCAAAGCCAGATTAGTTGCAAAAGGATTCACACAACGAGAAGGTATCGACTTTCACGACACATTTTCCCCGGTTGCTAAAATGGTATCTATTCGTTGCCTTATTGCAATAGCTACCATCAAGGGCTGGGATCTCCAACAATTGGACGTAAATAATGCGTTCCTCTATGGAGAACTCGATGAAGAGCTGTACATGAAGCCTCCTCTTGGTCATCCATCAGCCAAGAAAAATCAGTTTTGTCGCCTACATAAAAGTTTATATGGTTTGCGGCAAGCATCTCGACAATGGAACACCAAATTATCTTCCTCCTTAGCTGAATTCGGTTTCATACAATCCAAAGCAGATTACAGTTTGTTCACAAAGAAAACGCATAGTTCATTCGTTGCTCTCCTCATTTATGTTGACGACATAATTTTACTAAGCTCAGATTCCACTTCCAGCAACGACGTAAAGCAGTTTCTTGCTTCAAAGTTCAAGATTAAAACGCTGGGTCCACTTCGATATTTTCTTGGCATGGAGATAGCTCGCTCCAAAGCAGGGATCCAGCTCTGCCAGCGCAAGTATGCTCTAGACATACTCTCTAAAACAGGCTTACTAGCAGCCAAGTCATCCCCCTTGCCCATGGAACCAAATATAAAGCTGACTAAGGATGATGGAGACCTGTTTCATGACCCCTCATTGTACAGAAAATTAGTTGGGAAATTGCTTTACCTCACCAACACAAGGCCAGGCCTGAACTATAGTGTTAATCTTCTCAGTCAGTTCATGGAGAAGCCACGAGTTCCTCATTACAATGCCATTATCAAAATACTCAAATATATCAAAGGAAGTCCGGGCCAGGGCATATTTTTATCCAGCAACTCTAAGTTTGAACTCATCGCATACTCTGATGCTAATTGGGCAAATTGTCCAGACACACGAAAATCCACAACTGGCTTCTGTGTATTTCTCGGTCATTCCCTCATCTCCTGGAAGTCCAAGAAGCAGAACACCATCTCTCGTTCCTCGGCTGAATCGGAATATCGTGCCATTGCTGTTGTCACTTGTGAACTTACTTGGCTACGTTATCTGCTGCATGACTTACGCATTGATATACCTGCACCTGCCACTCTGTATTGTGATAACTTAGCAGCATTGCACATTGCTGCAAACCCCGTGTTTCATCAACGAACGAAACACATTGAGCTTGACTGCCACCTTGTTCGAGACAAGATATTGGCTGGGCAAATCTCCACTGCACACGTTTCTTCCTTTCATCAGTTAGCAGACTTGCTTACTAAACCGCTACACTCCCCAATGTTTAATCGATTGCTATCCAAGATGGGAGTAATCAATATTTACTCTCCATCTTGCGAAGGGCTATTGAGCTCACAACAAACGTTGCTACCCAAGGTTACACCAGATAAAATATAGTGATACGGACGCCACCTTGCATTCTGTTACTACCCTTCATTCTGTTAGGATTGTTAGTACTATCAGAACATTTCTTATTTTCCAATATACGTTGTAGTATATATATAGGACGTACTGTATATACAAAGCAAGAGAATAATATTCAGTCAACATTTTCCTCTGTTTTCCATCGTCATTCCTCCTTCCTCTGTGCTACTCTCAATATCTCAAGTCAACAATTGATTGATGACCGACAATCAAGCTGATCTACGGATCATGCAATCAAACACACTCCCACAAGTTAAGGACATGATTTGCCTTGCATGCAGCAAGCTGGCTTGACTATCATTCATAATTATCTATAATTACATGGATATGTTTGACAAATGCAGGAGTAAAGTGAGCTAGCTGTCACGCACAATTGGGGAAATAATTTGAGTATGGATTAAAGAGACAAGGTACTACTCAAGATTTGATTCTGAACACACAATATTTCCATGGAAAACACTATGCCCATAGAACAAATCTACCGAAATCCTTTAACGAAATTAAAATTTTTTTTTTTACTTAATGATTAAGTAAGTGTTTTTAAATGAATATGTGATTTTTTTTATTCTAAAAAAATATTTAAATAGTTTAAAAAAATAGTGAAAGAAAAGTTAAAAAGAATACAAAAAAGATTTGTAGTGTTCGGTAAAGGATTTTTGTAAAAACCTTCTGTGGACGTAGCAACGCCCTATTTCCATTCATGCCATTGTTTAAATACAAGTTCTAATGAGCTATATATGGAAATGTACAACTAAGGCATTTACACAGAAAATCAAAACTGTCAGCGTTTACAATTAAATTTAAACTTTTCCTTGATTTGCTCCTGGACTGATTTGCTGCTAATTTGTTGCTTCGGTTGAGATTGTGACAGATCTTCAGCATCTTTAGTATCTTCCTTAATACGCCCCCTCAAGATCAGACTTCTGTCAGTAAGACCGATCTTGTTTTTGAGATGATCTGTACGTTGCGGTGAGAGTGGCTTGGTCAATAAGTTAGTAAGTTCATCATTGGTATGAACATGGCGGACATTGATCACATTTTTCTGAACCAGGTCACGAACAAAGTGAAGGTTAATTTGAATGTGTTTCATCCTTGAGTGTTGAACCGGATTAAAGCTTATAAGGTGAGTGGCTCCCAAGTTATCACAAAGCAACAATGGAGGGTTTTTTGAGTGGAAACTGCAGTTCTTGAAAAAGAGAGTTAACCCGCATACACTCGGCAGCAGCTGTTGCTAATGCTCTATATTCCGCTTCGGTAGATGAGCGAGCAATGGAACGTTGTTTTTTTTAGCTCCATGATATAGGTGTAGCACCAAGTAGGACTAAATATACTGATGTCGAACTTCTGATTATCCAGATTACCTGCCCAGTCCGAATTTGAGAAGTATAAAATATTGATTGGTTGCTTTCCTTATAGTGATGCCATGAAATATTGTATTCTTCAAGTATCTCAGCAATCTCTTAGTGGCTATCCAGTGAGTTGTAGTGGGAGCATGCATGAACTGTGAGAGTTTGTTTACGGCAAAACTGATATCAGGCCTAGTCAATGAGAGGTATTGCAGTCCACCAATAGCTCTTCTATATTCGGTGGCATCAAATGAGGGTGTGCCATCATTGAGTTTTAAGGAAAGTGAGGTTGACAAAGGCGTTGTGACATCCTTGGAACCCTCCATGTTTGTTCTTGCAAGTAGCTCTCAGATATATTTGTGTTGACTTAGAAATAGACCATCTCTTGTTGGTTTTACTTCTATGCCTAGAAAGAAGTGTAGAGGCCCTAAATCTTTAAGAGAGAATTTCTTTCCAAGCTGATGAATGAATAATATTTATAGACCAAAAAAATATTTTTTGGTCACCAAGCGTCCCATCCCTCCATCATTGGAACCTAACACGGTCTTTGAGGCCATCTTTGATCCTAGATGGCGTCAAGCCATGTCCTTGGAATTAACTGCTCTTATGAGTCATAATACATGGCAGCTTGTTCCAACACCAAGAGGATGCAATTTAATTGGATGCAAATGGGTTTTTCGGATTAAGCGAAATGCGGATGGTTCAAAGCCCGGCTTGTGGTAAAAGGCTTCAATCAGAGGCTTGATTTGGACTACAAAGAGACTTTTAGTCCCGTGGTTAAACCTGTTACAATTAGAACAGTTTTATCTATTGCTATGATGCAAGGATGGTCACTCAGACAATGAGACGTAAACAATGCGTTTTTGAATGGTCATCTTATAGAGAAGGTCTTCATGAAACAGTGTTGCGTCTAAACTTTTACTCAAAAATGATGAATAAAAATTCAGAGCAGTTTTGCCTGCAAGTATACAGGTGTCGTAGTACGTTACAGGATCGAATCCACAAGGATTGACTAATGTGATAAAGGGAATAAAATGAAAGGAGATTTTAAAAAATAAGAACATATAATAAAAAAAAATGAGATTACTGGGTTGAGGATTTTAAACGTAACAGAATATAACTGAAACAATAAAATGAATTAATATGGAGAACGACTAAGGTTTCGAGGCTCCGTCTAATAATTTATAAAATTGTTTCCAATCAATTTAACTCAGTTAGACTAGAATAATGATTCTGTCTAACTGGAAAATTTAACAATTAAGCCCAAGAAAATTTATCACCAAATATTAAGTTGAAATAATTGATGGTAGAAACATTCACAAGTCCAATTAATTATCACAGGGATTTTTCAAGCATTCACTGTATTCGGAAATCACAATGAATCAAGAGAAATATATAGATAATCAAAGTTTCTAATAATAATACCAATCAATTAATCAACTCACAATATAACTCTATTATCGATATAAAACAATATTTAAATTATTAGACTTCACCTCTTCACCTTAGTATAAAAAAATTAGCCAACCATGTTTATCACAATAACCATGGAATTTAATGATTTATTCTCCATTAGAAAACTAAAATAAAAAAAAAAACACAACACCAAATATTACAAAACAAGCTTAATAAATTAATTCTCCAATGGAAATAAATTTAACTAAGCAAAGAAATAAAAGCTGAATTAAAATAAAACACTGCAAATATAAACTAAAGCTGAAAAAAATAAACACTGCACGTAAAACACTGCATCGCACGTAAAACATTGCATCAAAGGGCCGAAGGAAATACAGTTTTTTTTTTCCCAACTCTCCTCCCTCAATCCGATGCCCCTCGATGCCTTTTTATAGGCTGCAAGAAGAACTTCAACTGCACTGCATGTGTAGATGTTTCCCACTGTCGAAAAGGGTGCATCTTTCCAGCTTGAGGTTCTGCTTTTGCATGTGCATCTGCTCTGCATGTTATCGTGACAAGCTTTCCGCATGCTACCTGCAAGCTGCTGCCCATGTGAACAAAGGAGTCTGCTGCATGTTACTTAGATGCTAGTGCACTCCAGCATGTAGCAAGTGCCTTTCCTCTTTTCTGCTTCCTTTTTTTTTTTCTTTTTTTTTTTCGCATGCGTTTTCTTTGCATTATGGATCCGAGAGATAGAGAGGAGGATGCTGTGTTGAGCTGGTGGCTTCGGAGGAGGAGGTTGCTTAGGGTGGTTGATGAAGTTTTCCAGCAGGTGGAGGAGCTTGGTGGCGTGGATGAGTTGCGTTTCGTGAGCTGGAGCTGCTGGTCCGATCCGAAAGCATGCAACGACGGAGGTTGAAGATGACGAAAATGACGTGTCGTTTTCGTCTATTGACAAAACGGCACGTCGTTTAGCCGATAGACGAAATTTAATTATAGAGTAAAACGGCAAGTCATTTTCATCAATTGACAAAACGACATGTCGTTTAGCATACGACAGTTTTGGCTTCTAGAGGTAAACGACATGTCGTTTTTCCGTTTAAGAAAAACTACATGTCGTTTAGGCGAATCTGAAAAACAGAAAATAAAATAAAATAAAATAAAAATTAAATTAAATTAAAAAAAAATAAAATACAATAAAATAAAATAAAAATTAGACAAGTAAAATTAAATAAAAATAAAAATAAAACTTAGACAAATAAAATAAAATAAAATAGAATAAAATAAAATAAAGAAACTAAAATAAATAAAATTAAACAAGAGATGAAAAATAAAATATTAAGAGTGTGTTGTGCATGTGAAGAACTTATTGCCTAAATAAATCACAAGTTATAAAATCAAGCATAAACTATGCTTTTAATTAATTTAATTCACAACTTGGATTTATGCCTCTTAATCATTTTTTTCATCTAAAACCAATGATAAAATAATAAAACAATTAAAAATTATTGATTTTAAATGTGTAAAATATGCAATAATGCAGCTCAATCAAACAACCCCCAAGCTTTTGGGATTCAGAAAAACTAGAGTATGTATGTTGCCTCACAAAGGCAATATATGGACACGAACAAGCACCTTGTGCTTGGTACTCAGCTCTGATACCATAACGAGACAAGGTACTACTCAAGATTTGATTCTGAACACACAATAATATTTCCATTCATGCGATCGTTTAAATACAAGTTCTAATGAGCTATATATGGAAATGTACAACTAAGGCATTTACACAGAAAATCAAAACTGTCAGCGTTTACAATTAAATTTAAACTTTTTCTTGATTTGCTGCTGGACTGATTTGCTGCTAATTTGTTGCTTCGGTTGAGATTGTGACAGATCTTCAGCATCTTCAGTATAATATGGATAAGACAATCCATGCATGTGTATAAGACAACCCATGTATGGAAAAAAGCAGATTATTTTTCAATCTCCTTTAATCGATGTCCACCATAGTTGATTCTTTAGGCCAAGTATTTGGAAGCATCATGTCTTCTTCTCAAAATAAATGTTTTTAAAAGATTAATGATACATGCATAATTTTTTTACAATCTAAATTTATTTACGTAAATATGATGTTAATTTTATAAATTATTTTACGTTACAAGATAAATTCAAGGTTACAAGATATATTATTTTATAATCAATGAGAAATTGTATGTATAGCTATCATACTCCGATGTTTCATTAAAGCCTTTCTTTCTTTCTTGTATTTTTTTTTCCTTTTTTAAGGTAGTAATAAGTCCTTAAATTATTATTATTATTATTTAACAAATCAGTCCTCCAATTAAATCCTTGGATATTATTATTCAATAGACCCCCTTAAGTTTAATTGGTGCCACTAGCGGAGGGAGTTGTATTTGTAGAGTTGCAGAATATGAAAAATGCAACCTATAGTACTTATAATTTTTCTTCGATAACCATGAATATTGAAATTCAAGCGCACATCTTTATATGAAGTCAAATCATTCCTCCTTTTTAACAGCACCAAGGTCGATTGTTGTGAAGTCATATCATTCCCTCCTAGCTGAAAACTTTCCTTTCCTTCATTTGCTGTCTTTCAAAAACTTCTATGCTTTAAAAAAAATTTTGTTTTCTCTTTTTTATTTTAAAAAGTTTATAGAATCTTTTAACCTAGATTCTGATATCAACTGTAACACCCCGCTCTCTAATAAAATCATTTTTAAAATCTTTGGAGAACCGGTATGCTACTAAACTTAAACTAAAAAACTTTTTCTTCTTAAGGAAGCGCTAGGTACGAAAGATTCCTTATAAATAAAGAAATTTCATCTTATTTAAATACTTAAAATTCAAAAGAGAGTCTACAGATGCACTTATTTAAAATTACTAAAGTCTCATGTGTTTATCAAAATAAATTATTAAACTAAAATCATAAAACTAATCATAGCATAATTTGTTAGGCCTCTGCCTCGCCTCCTGGGGTCAAGTCCTATCCTACAGTCTCATCCTCGTAAAGATCATCACCTGGTTGGTTAAAAACATAAAAATATGTAAAAATGAGTCGAATACTCAATAAACAACACATCATACAATAAACATATAACCAGGATTTTCTTGAAAAATATGCATACTCATAAATACATGTAAATAGCATGAACATGAACATGAACATATCTTTGTCTCATCATAGGCCTGTACTCACTGTTGACCTCAGTGAATTAGGGTTAGTGAATTTAAGTAGATTTTGATTTCGCCTGTGGCCGCGGGTTGTGGAATCCATACATAAGGAAGACACATTGGGTGCCCCTCTGATAGCTTTGCCGTCGGCGGGGAATGCCATTCCTGGCGTTTTTTATGCTCAGGCGGTATCAAAACAAGCAGAGTATGCAGCCTTTAAGTTACCAATGCGCTATCTGGTGGATATTGATGGAGAGTTGGGCTTTGTATTCTCAGAGACAGAGATGGTGAAGGCTGCGGAAGATTTGAAGTTTGCTTTGGTGATGAAGTTTATGAGAGTCAGACCTTCCATCGATAATATACGTCTGCATGTGGTGAAAAACTGGGGTTTGTTAGAGATTCCACAGATCAGTTTCATGGATGATTTTCATATATTGATTCACATGAAAAATGAACATGATTTTGTTCATGGTTGGACACGTGAAGGAAGAGCAGTGGACGGGAATTCCTTTCGGCTATTCAAATGGACTAGAGATTTTGATCTTAAGAAGGAGTCTCCTTTGGCTCCTTAGTGGATATTCTTACTCGGGTTGCCTATCCACTTGTATAAAAGGGATTGTCTACAAATTTTAGCAACTCAGTTTGGCCGTTTCCTTGGCACTGACAATGCTACATTGAACAAAACGAGAGCTACGGGTGCACGTTTATGTGTAGAAGTGAATCTTCAGGAGGAACCAATCAAAGGCTTTCTGATTGTCGTCTCAGCAAACAGAATAATATGGCAGGAAGCTAGGTATGAAAAAATTGGTTTTTACTGCACTAAATGTTGTAGACAAGGGCATATGAATGTGGTATGTCGTATGAGGGAGATTCGGCGGCAAGCAGGAGGGGAAATAAGCAACCGTGTTCTGTTAAAAAACCAGCAAATATGGAAAGCAAAAATAAGTGAGGAAGAGAAAACTAGTGAGAAGGAGGGGGAACTAGTGGATGGTGTGACATCAGGAAGTCTGGTGCAGAAAGAACATACGGTGCAGGAAGAAAACCTGGAGCAGGAAGAACCAGTAATTGAACAGGCTTTGGGTGTGGATGAGGTTACGCAGAACCACGGCAAGGACATGCTGTTGATACAGCAAACAGAGTGCAAGACAATTGTGAGTGGGATAACAGAATCGGCTGTCGAGGATCAAAATGTTGTAGAGATTACAGGTGAACCAATGGCCATTTTGGGTTGTATGCGAGGTGTTGATGAAGAGCGTAGTGTACCGCAGATAGAAGCTGGTAGTCCTATGGTGGAGGTGCTGGGTATGGAAGTTGCTCCGAACAGAGGTTTTTACGAGGGGGGTCATTTTGATCTGGTTTCAGAAATCCTTGAGTTGGAATGTAGGACTCAACTAGCTTTTGGAAAGGATGTTGCTGTGGGGGAGGACCGAACTGTTTCCATTTCTGATCCTGAGGATGACGATATTCTAGATGTGCTGGCTAGACAACCAAATTATAATTCGGATCCTGAGACTAAACAACCTAGCTGCAAGACGAATTCAAAGAAACAAACGGTGAGACAGTCCCTACGGGTGTTATCCCGACCTTCTAAACTTAATTTATGATTCATAAAATTTTGGTTTGGAGTTTGCGAGGGTTAGAAAGTTCCCAAAATCATTTAAAAAGTTTAGTTAATAAGTTTGGCATGTCTATTGTGGGGATTTTGGAACCGTTTGCTGAGGATGATAAGATGCTTCGTTTAGCTTATTTGCTGGGATTACCGAATTTTTGTAGTAATGTAGTGGTTGATGGTAAAATTTGGATTTTCTGGAGTGATGATTGTGTTTGGGAGATGTTATCTATGACAAACCAATTTATTTCAGGAATCTTTCGGTTTGGTGAAGAGAAGCTTTACATTTCTTTTATCTATGCAAAGTGTAATAGCAAAGAGCGTAGAGAGCTTTGGCAAAGCTTAGAGTCGGTTGTTCACAATGAGTCTCCTTGGCTTGTGGTAGGGGACTTTAATATTATCAGGGAAGATAGAGATAGAGTTGGTGGTCACCCAAGGCCTATTGCATCAATGGAAGACTTTAATAATTGTATTGATCACTATGGATTATTGGACCTCCAAGTTCTGGGTCGCAGGCTCTTGTGGTGTAATGGCCATGAGAGACATACTCGTCGCTGGGCTCGTCTTGATAGAGCACTGATGAACATCCATTTTACAAACATGTTTTCTTCGGCCTTTTTTGAATACCTCAAACAGAAGACTTCGGATCCTTGTCCAATGCTTATTCATTTCCAAAAACTAGTTGTAAGTAACGGCCCTCATCCTTTTCGTTTTCAAAATATGTGGGTCTCTCATGCAGATTTTATGAGATGTGTTGAAGAAGTTTGGAAGAAGCCTACTATAACTGTGGGTCTTTTCCGGTTGGCAGAAAAATTGAAGAAAATGAAGATTGCGTTACGAACTTGGAATAAACAGGTCTTTGGGCACGTTGGACAAACTATTAAAGAATTGGAAGAAAGATTAGAGGTTTTAGAGATGCGGTTACAAGGTGGCTATGATCAGGAAGTGGAATGTGATTTCTTGGTTACGAAACTTGAACTGGATACTTGGGAACAACGTGAAGAACTCAGGCTTTCTCAATTGGCAAAAAAGAAATGGCTTTTAGAGGGAGATAAAAATACAAAATTCTTCCATGCAGTTGTTAATCAAAGCAGAAAAGCTAAAGTCATTGCTAATATGCGTCTTGAGAATGGAACTATTTTGAATTCGTCGGAACAGGTTCATCAAGGTGCTTTAAATTATTTTCAACACTATCTTTCTAACCCTTCTATTGTGGAACAAGTGGATCTCAGTGCTCTAATTCAGAGGTCTATTTCGGAGGATAATAATTTGGCTCTTACTATTGTCCCGAGTGAGGCCGAGATTTTGGCGGCTTTGAAATCTATTCCGAAAGAGAGCTCTCCTGGTCCAGATGGTTTTGGTTCGAATTTCTATCTTAGCTGCTGGGACCTGATTAAAGAGGATGTCGTTGATGCAGCCAAGGATTTTTTTTCGAGTTCTCCTTTACCAAGATTTTATACAGCTTCTTATCTGGTGTTAATTCCGAAGGTGGAGGAGCCCAAGAGTTTTGAAAAGTTCCGCCCTATCAGCCTATGCTCTGTTATTTATAAGATTTTCTCCAAGGTTCTGGTGCACAGGATGACCTATTTGTTATCTCAGTTGATTTCTCATGAACAAGGTGCTTTTATTCGTGGTCGTAGCATCTTTGAAAATATTACTCTGGCTCAGGAATTGGTTCATTCTCTGAATAAGAAAACAAAAGGCAGTAACATTATAGTGAAGATTGATATGGCCAGAGCCTATGATCGTGTAGATTGGCAATTTTTATTAAATGTGTTAACTTCTTTTGGTTTTTCTTCTCAGGTTTGTAATCTTGTTCGAGAATGTGTTAAGTCCCCCTGGTTCTCCATCATGATGAATGGGACTTTTAAGGGTTTCTTTCAACCGGCTTGGGGTCTTAGACAAGGTGACCCTCTTTTTCCATATTTATTTATTATTATGGAGGAGGTTCTCTCACGTTTACTTTGCAAGAATTTTGAAGAGGGTCGTATTGGTTGTTTTTCACATCTAGTGGGTGCACCTTTGGTCTCTCACTTACTTTACGCTAATGATCTTTTAGTGTTTGTGAATGGTGGTAAACGTTTAGTTCAAAGACTTACACAATCATTGGAGGTTTATGAAAAATGGTCAGGGCAGTTAATCAATAAGGAGAAATCGACTTTCTTTTTCTCAAAATCCATTACTCCTGCTCGGCGCCGTAATCTCATGAGATTGACAGGTTTTGTTGAAGGTAAGTTCCCGGTCACCTATTTGGGTGTTCCTCTTGTTTCTGGTCGTCTTACTGCTAGACATCTGGAACCCCTCATTGAGAAGATTAGAAGAAAAATAGCGGGTTGGAAACTGAAGTTACTGTCTCAAGGTGGTAAGTTTACGCTCATGAAACATGTGTTAGCTTGTATGTCTACTCATCTTTTGGCAGTGTTAAATGTGCCTATGAAGGTTTTCAAAAAGCTCAACTCTTTATTGTCTACATTTTTTTGGGGTGAATTGGATGGAAAATCTAATATGAAATGGTGTGTTTGGGATAGAATTTACAAACCGTACAAGGAAGGAGGACTTGGCATAAAAAATTTCCATGAAGTGCAAAGGTCTCTACACATGAAATTTGCGTGGAGATTGTAACTGTTGATAACCTTTGGACCAATCCTTTCCGTGCTAAATATGTGAAACATGGCCACATCTTACTTGTTGAACCTAAAAGAAATGCTTCCCGTTTCTGGAAGTCTGTTATGCATGTGCTTCTTGATGTGGCAGAGAATGTTATTGTGAAGGTGAGAGAGGGTGTCTCTTCCTTTTGGTTTGATTGGTGGTTGGAAAGTGGGCCTTTATGTGCCAGTAGGGAGTTCGGGCATTCTCAGATTAGAATAAAAGATGTTTGGGTGGATGGTTCCTGGGATGAGAATTATCTGGTGGAACTAGTCGGATTCGATAAAGTCGAGGAGATTATGAACGGTATTGTGGTTGGTAAGGTAGGCAATGACATTACCATTTGGAAACCAGAAGTTAAGGGCAATTTTACGTCGGCTTCCGCCTGGGATTTAATCCGTGTGAAAGGCACTGAACATCTGGGCATGGATTGGATTTGGCATCATCTCCTCTTGAAGAAGATTTCTGTGTGCATGTGGAAAGCCCATTTTAATGGGTTGGCGCTGGATTCTTGAGTGCAATCGCTAGACATTCAGTTGGCATCCAGGTGCAACTGCTATTCTAATGGTCATGTTGAAAGCTAAAACCATGTGCTTTGTAATGGGACTATTGCTGCGGAGGTGTGGAAGATGGCAGCTTCCACGCTGGGTATTAATCATGTCTATGGTCTTTCGTGGTGGTCGACTGTGATGCAGTGGTTTAATGTCTCAAAGAAGTCTTGTCACAGAGGAATTCTTATTGGTATCATTCCGTCGATCATCACCTGGCGTCTATGGCTTCGTCGTTGCAAGGCTCGCATGGATAATTCAACTGAATCGGCGTATAATGTATGGTTGGCTGTGAAAGTCTGGATTCGGAATATTTCTTCTCTGATGGTGAAACACTGGCCTATCTCGGCTAGGGATGAGACTATTCTTCGGGCTCTTGAAGTGCCGTATGTTGATCGAACAAGAACTATTCTGAAGCTAGTTTATTGGCGGAAACCGGATGAGGGGTGGATTAAATTGAATGTAGATGGGTGTTGCCGTGGCAACCCGGGCAGTTGTGGGGGAGGAGGGGTCATTCAATATGTGCGAGGTAATTTCAAAGGGGCTTTCTCTTCTTTTTTTGGTCATGGCACGAATAATGAGGCTGAATTGAGGGCGTTACTAGATGGTATTTCCTTGTGTAAAGAGCTGGGTTTTAATAATATTAGTATTGAGAGTGATTCCACTTTGATAATTTCTTGGTTGAGTAGTTGTAAGTGCAAAGCTTGGTACTTATGGGACTATTGGGACGACTTGTGGAGGCTTTTAAGAGATGTTCATTTCACCTTTAATCATCAGCTACGTGAAGGGAATATGGCGGCGGATTTCCTCGCGAGAAGAGGCGAGGAAGGTTATAATAATACTTTCTTGGATTTTAATTCTTTGCCACGTCAGTTGAAAGGCATTCTTCGTATGGATAAAGCAGGTTTGCCTCAGATTAGATGGTAATTTGTCTTGTTGGGTTTTCTTTGGATTATGCTTGTTTAGTTTTGTATTGTTTTGTTTTATTCTAATTTGGGTTGTTTTCTTTTTTGGTGTTTTCTTAGGCCTGTTTAGTTTCCTATTTATAGGCCTGTTTAGTTGTTGTGTTGTGTTGGTTGTTTTATGTTGGTTGGATATAATGGATGATTTTTAGTGTTTTATCTGTAAATCTCCTATGTCGGTCTTGTTACCATGGTATTCCTCCGCCATAAGTGAGGGCTATTAATAAAATTAGGACGGGGTCACTATTGGACATGTGGCTTTCAGCTCTTCTAAAAAAAAAAAAAAAAAAAAACATAGGCCGTTACATATCTTATCATTCATACTTCACCATAATCATACTTGTCATATCTTGTCATAACATATCATAGATTTTAAATGAAATCGTATATTTTATAAAATAATGTGATAGATATTTCCTTATATAAAATCATGATTTTTTATAAATATGTTAATGCATAAATCTTCACATAAAATCATGCATGGCTTTTTATAAATATTTTAATGCATAACTCTCACATAAAATCATGACTTTTCATAAATAATTTAATTCATAATTTTTCACGTAAAATTATAGATTTTCATAATTTTATCATGACTTGTGTATGTAAAAAAGGGCTTCCAATAGAGGACATACATACATAATATTTTCATAAAAGACATGCCGTTTACCGTACATAAGTGTAAGGGTATGATCGTGCTATTTACCTTGTAGCACTAACCAATATTTTCGGGGCGTGACTGATTACCAATAAAATATGCATAACTTACATAAATTTTTAATTTAGCACGTACTTCTTAATCAAAACCTGAATTTTTAAATTAACCCATATTTTCATAAATCCTAAAATCTCGCTAACCGTAAAAATAGTCTAAATCTTTTGTGGGCCTAAACCATCGTACTTCCATATAATTCATTAACCCAGTAACTTATTTGCAAGCCCGTGACCCGTTTCAATTTGCCTGGCACATAATCAAATATACACACCATCTAGTTGACTTAAGAGAGAGTGATCAGAGATTGACATCGGGAGGGAGAGAGAACTGATGCAGAGAGAGAGAAGAAAAAAAGGATTACGGGGAAGATTTCAAGGCAATTGGGCATAAATGATATCTTATTTAAAAAAATTAAAGTTTGAACATACTTTTTGAAAAGTTATAATAATATTCCATTAGAATGACATTCTTTTTCACTTGAATAGAGGGCTACACGAAAAAATTATTAATAGTTAGCCATCATCACTTGCTTAAGCCTACCTACCTGCTAGTGTAATGGACTCCAATGTATCTGATTTGAAGCAATTAAATGAATAAACGCAATTGAAAAACGCGGAGAGAGCTTGACTGAGAGATAGAGAGCCTTGATATGATTACACAATAAATTAAAATTAGGCTGGCACCTGCTTATTGTCTGCTACTACTAGTGTACGATTGATAAAGAATAAACTAAATAAACTAATAAACTATTGAGAGAAGGATAGAGAGAGCATAACCTTAGAGAGAGTAAGTGAAAATAGTAGGAGAGGCCAGGAGAAACTGATGAAGTCTCATTGTGCGATACAGAAGTGCAAGGATGTGCGTTAGCATTGGAGATTTGCTGCATGCTAGACAAGGAAAGGAGGAGATATATAGAGAAATTTGAGGATGGACAACAAAGAGTTCAAGTTGGACTCTAATAGTGATCGATGGATGAGATCAGAGTTTGAATTATAGATGTGACGGCCCGACTCCCATGTATGGAAACGCGAGAATCGTGACGTCGGGATGATGACAATACGGGTCATGCATCCCAAAGATAAATGCTAAGTGTGTGTACATGCATAAATTGTACAACAAAAATGCAGCGGATAAATTAAAGTCAATCAATTAAGTACCAAAATTTTAACGACAGATTTACTTAAATAAAACATTTAAAAAGACTTATACAGTTATCCAAAAAAATATAATATAAAGACTGAAACACATAAACAAGTGGGAAACAAATCCCATAATCCCAAGTGATCACATGTCACTCCTCCGGTGGAGTCGATCCCTCAGGCTCCACATCCTCATCTGCATCGAAATCTACGGTACCATAAAACGGTACTACAGGGTAAGGAATACCACATGAGATATGAATCTCAGTAGTAATCATCCAAACAAACCAAGAGATAAAATACATTAATGCATCTAACAAACATGTGTGCACATGGCGAAATACGAATGTGACCCAAAATCCTCATTTTTCTCGAGAAATGATTATTTTCCAATACACGTCAAAAATTCCATTTGACCCAAAACACGTCATGAATAATATCCGCTATTTTTTCTAGAAAATGACCCAAACATAAACCAACCATTTTCCCAGAAAATGGTGCTCGTAACCATTAAATTATAAACCACAATTTTTCCAGAAAATGACCCAACATAATCATTTATCGGACACTATAGGCTGGAATCATAGGCGGGACTACCACCATCCCTACCGCGTGCACTGTAGGTGGGAATCACAGGCGGAACTCTACCACCATCCCTGCTTACCATCATCCCTATAGTTCATTTCCACACAAGGGGTACCTATCAGAGCACTGTAGGTGGGAATCACAGGCGGGACTCTACCATCTTCGTTGCTTACCACCATCCCTATAGTCTCTTTTTCCTCTTTCTCAAACCATTCAATCCATTCATTTCAAACATACCTAAAATCATTTCTCACATAAAAACCCAGCTTTCATTCACAACACATAAGCATGCATGACATGATGCCCAACACAACATAAATGCATGTAAGTATAATTCAATTAAGTAAACAACCCATCCTCACATCCAACTACTCCCATACTCCTTGAACTCAATGTCCAGCACAACCAACCAGACTGCAGAAGATTTTTTAGTGCAAAAATATATTTAAATCTCAAAAAATTCTTTGAAAAATTACTTACAGTGCTAAAATATAATTTTTTGAAGGATCAAGGAGCTGCAAAAGGTTGTGGCACAGTCACGCAACAGTGCAAATTGCACAATGACCATGGGTCTCAAAAATTCAGCTTTTGAACGGGGACAAACGAAGATTTGAGATGGTTAGGGAAGGGCTAAGGGGTGTTGATGAAGCTATTGGTGGTGGTGGTTAGTCGTGAATGGCGGTTGGAGGCCAAAAAACTCAAATCGGAGAATGAGCTAGAGGGACTTCAACGGTGGCGGATCGGAGCTGAGGATGGGAGGGTTAGGTAGCTGGGATGTTGCCGGTGATGTGGTGAAAAGATGGCGGCCAAAGGTGGTGCCATGGTAGCGCTGGAGCACAAAAGCCGTGCGTGAAGTCTAACAGCGGCGAGGGAGGAGCTGGAAACAGAGGGTGGTGGTCGCCGGCCGGTGGAGAAGAGAATGGGAGGGGTGGTGTTGGCCACGGATGGCGCATGGCGACGCTGTGGGCTGAAGAGAAAACGGATTGGGGAGAAGGGAGGGGGCTTCACGCGCGGGAGGAAAAGCAGGGGAGGAAGAAAGAAAAGGAAAAAAAAAGAAAGAAGAAAAAGAGAAAAGGGAAAAAGAAAAAGAGGAAAAAGAAAAAGGAAGGGAAAGAAATGAGATCCAGTCTTTCAAATAGGGGTCTCGAAACTGATCTAACGAAAATGATTTCAAAACGACAATTTAAATAAACTAATTTAAACACAGTGACTAAATAAAAATAAAATAATTAAATCCAATAATAAACTAATTCAAAATAAGAGAAATTTAAATAATGAACAATAATTAATAACAAGAAAACACATTGAAGTAACAGTTAAAAATCTTAAAATAATAACACGTAAATCATCTAAAATTTAAAATAAGAAATACTATAATCTTAAGAGATGCAATAATTACTTAGTCAAAACACATGTAAATAAGGGGTATCACAATAGATATATTTTACAATTAAGTAGTTGATTGAGAATGACTGAGACTGTATAGGTAACTGCAATCAGTAATGATTGAAATAAATTTCTAATAAACATTCTTTAAATTCTAAAATGAGTTCAACTCGTTCAATAATTAATAAATGGGATTTAACTTAGTTATTAAGTCTAATTAAAATTTTTAATCAACCTCAAAAATTTATCACTCATGGGCTTATCCCATATGACCTATTAAATATAATTTAGACTCAATAAAATTTAACAAAATTGCAACCTTAGAATGATTGGGCCGGGTCGTTACACTTTGCAAGACCCAATTAACTAGAGCCAGTTGAAGAAATTGAAGTCAATAGATGATGATGCTATGGTGGAGATCTTGGTTTTGTCGATGGAGGTTGAGGCTTAGCCCCGCCGGACACCATGAAGATCATGAGCTGGAACTCTATAGGACTTGGGAACCCTTGAGGAGTTCGTGTCCTTTGAGATTTACTTAGGAGGGAAGATCCCAGCGAGGTCTTCATTATGGAGACTTACTGTGATATTCGTCGTATGGAATGGCTCAAGTTCCAGTTGGGCTTTCCTTGCTTTCTTGTGGTGGACTGCAATGGCCGAAGTGGCGGTCTCTACCTTTTTTGGCGAAGAGAGGTAAACATGACTTTACGCTCTTACTCAAAGTTTCATTTTGATGTATGTGTTTTGGATTCTTTACATTTGACCAACTGGAGATTATCTGCTATTTATGGACACCCTGTAACTCATCTTTCTTTCTTTCTTTTTCTTTTTCTTTCTTTCTTCTTCTTCTTCTTTTTTTTTTTTAATAAAAACCATCAATTGCATTCAACGAAACAAAGGATTACAGATGACTATCAAGCCAAATGGCTTGAGAGATAAAGTCCGGAAACCCATCCTGCCACATAACGATGGATCTACAGCCCAAGCGTGTCTAGCTAGGCCATGAGCTGCCCCATTACCTAGTCTATTCACATGACAAGCTATTACAACAATAAAAGTATCAAGTAGTAGCCTAATCTCAAGGATGATTGACCCCCAAGGGGACTGGTCTGCAAAAGCTTCATTCAATTCCTTCACCACTAGTAAACAATCTGATTCCAAGACCAGATGTGTGAAGGTGGTGGCTGCCAACCACATAAGCTCTTCAACCCCGACGTTGGACATACCTCACCTCCCCATACAGTCTCTGCATGGTTATAGCATGTTCAATCACCCTTCTTGCCTCTAGAATCTCAACCTCAAGGCATTTGTGGTTCTCCTAAACCAAGACTCGAGGCTATGGAAAAGAAAGTTGCCAACTCTTGCAAGTTCCCTAAAGACCTCACCTACATTGCAACATTAAAAAAAATTCTGGTTTCTATCTACTTGAGCCATAACAGGGAGATAGCATGTCCATAAACTCATGATGCTTGGGCAGTTCAGCAAAACATGTGGCAAATTCTCTGTGTCAGTCTCACAAAAATAGCAACCATCATTAACATCCACTTTCCTCTTCTGTAAATTCTCCTATGTAGGTAAGCAATCCAGACAAGCTCGCCATGAAAATATCTTTATCCTATGTTGGATTTTCAGCCTCCAAATTGCCTTCCATAGATCCCTTTGGGACTGGGTAGCAGATGATTCCCCTATAGCCTGTCTTTTGTTGACTCTCAGCCACCTATAAGCCGACTTCACACTAAAACCTCCACTTCTATCTTCCCCCGATATTAACTTATCAGCTTGTGCCCTGGAAATACTGGGATCCTAAGAATTTTGTCGGCAATATTTGCATTGAAGAGAGTTCTCACCTTTTCAACATCCCACCATTTGGTGACCCTATCCAGTAATAGGTCCATAGTCCCATTTTCATCTCTGCCCTGCCCGAAACAAGGGGTTGAATCTTGGAGTGCCGCTGGTTCAACACCTGGAATCCAATAGGCTTGCCATATCCTCACAGTTTTACCATCTCTGATCCTCCACCTGCACCATCTCATAAGGACCGACTTTGCCTCCCAAATGTCCCTCCAAGTATAAGATGGATTACTACCCAATTTTGACTCAAAGAAATTGGATTTTGAAAAGTGTCTAGCCTTAAGGATCTTGTGGAGCAGAGTACCTTCGCCATTTAGATCCTCCACCCTTGCTTTTCCAAAAGAGCAAGATTAAAGTCTCTCAAGTCTTTGAAACCCATACCTCCACAAACCTTAGACTCACACATTTTAGCCCAGTTTACCCAGTGTATCTTCCTCTCATCCCCTCGTTGGCCCCACCAGAACCTAGCCATCATGGCTTCCAGCTCAGAGCAAAGCACTTTTGGTAAAAGGAAACAGCTCATGGATTACGTAGGTATTGCCATAGCCACTGCTTTAATCAGAATTTCCTTTCCCCTCTGTGATAGTAACTTCTCCTTCCAGTTTTGCAACATCTTCCATACACAGTGCTTAATATCTGAAAAGGCCATTGCTTTTGATCTACCAATAATAGGTGGTAGTCCTAGATACCTTTCATAGTTATTCTCAGCCTCAATGTGCCACATGTCCATAATCTGTCTACGGGTCTGACTACTAACATTTTGGCTAAACACAATGGAGGTTTTCTCCATATTTATCTTTTGGCTTGAAGCCAACTCATACACCTTCAACAATGATTGGACATTTTGACTCTCTTGAACAGTAGCTTGGTAGAAGACTACACTATCATCTGCAAATAAGAGGTTATTAATCACTGGGGCCTCTCTGCACACTCTCACCCTGCTGATTTTCTTCTCTTCCCCTGCCTTCTTCAGTGGATCCCCTTGCCTTAAACCTCTCTTTGGAATAATTGGGCCCTTAGGAACTCCATTAATCAGCACTGAATAAGATACAATCTTCACATAAAACATAATCATACTCACCACTCTTTCATCAAACCCCATAGCCCTCATTACAGTTTCTAGGAACTCTCATTCAATCTTATCGTAGGCTTTACTCATATCCAGTTTAATCGACATGTAACCCTTCTTACCTACCTTTCTGTGCTTCAGGTAATGAATGAGTTCATAAGCTATCAATACATTGTCAGTAATCAAGCGCCCAGGTACAAAAGTAGATTACGACTCAGAAATAACATAACTAAGCATGCCTTTCAGCCTATTAGCAATCATTTTGGACATCAACTTATACATTACATTACAGAGGTTCACAGGTATAAAATCAATAACTTTTATAGGCCCAGGCTTCTTTGGAATCAGAGTAATATAGATATGGTTTAAACTTGAAGGGAACTCACCAGTGTTTAAAGCCAACAGAACTGCCTCAGTCACCTTTCTTCCCACAGTTGGCTAGAATTTCTGAAAAAAGACCAGGGGCATCCCATCAGGCCTAGGGGCCTTTAAAGGGTGCATCTCTTTTAAGGTTATCTCCACCTCTAACTCAATGTAGGCTTCATACAAAGCCTCGTTCATGGTAGGTGTTACTCTACCATTAAGCCCAAGAAGTCCGTCTGTCTCCTCTGAAAAGTGGAAGAAAACAATTCCTTAAAATAATCTAATACCAGCTTGTCCCTCCCTTCACTATGCACCCACTCCCCTCTCTCATTCTTAAATTTCTAGATAGAGTTCATTCTCCTACGCTGAGAATCTTTTGTGTGGAAGAATCTAGAAATTTTATCCCTCTCCTTGAGCCAAAGGGCCTTCGATCTCTGCCTCCACATTAACTCATCCCTTTCTAACCACACCTGGAAATTTTTCCTCGCAGCCTCCATTTGGCTATACCCTTCAGGGCCCTCCTCTTGTAGCCTTTGTAAAATCTGTTTGGCTTTTTTCAAATTCGACTGCACCTTACCAAAATGAGTCTCATTCCACCTTTGTAATTCCTCTTCACATTCTAAGATCTTCATCATGGCCTTGTCTACTGCATTTCCTAGCCCCTCCCTCTCCCACCTATTAATTATGCCTTGACAGCCCTCATCCCCCACCCACATAGCCTCAAAACGAAACAACCTCCATTGTCCTCTTCCATCCTCCCCCTCCCTCGACCTCAATCCAAACAGGGATGTGATCCGAGTAGGATATAGATCCATGTGTAACAACAACCTGTGGAAACAGATCACACCAAGCCCCATTTGCTAGGAATTTATCTAACCTCTCATAAACTCTAGCCTGCCCCTCCCTTGAATTGCACCACGTAAACAAAGATCCCCTGAACCCCAAATTCGTCAACTCATAGTCTTGAATCACCCTCCTAAACTCTCATATCTGCCTTTTAGGACATGGCCTACCTGTTTTTTTCTCTCTTTGGCTCAATATCTCGTTAGACATGAAACCTGGGCTTTACTTCATCACTTGAAAAAACAATCGGATGAGCCGTGGCTGTGCTTTGGGGACTTAATGAGATTGTACATCAGTCTAAGAAATTGAGTGGTAGGGTAAGGCCATTTATGCAGATGTTTGATTTCCGATCTGCATTAGATTATTGTCAAATAAAGAGTATAGATGTTGTTGGGCCTTTATTTACATGGAGTAATTTAAGAGAAGGGGGAGACTTGATACATGAGAGATTAGATCGATTCACAAGCAATACTGATTAGCTAGAGAAATATCCCATGTGTAAAATCCGAAACATTGCTAATTCTATTTCAGATCATAGTTGTTTGGTTTTGAATACAATGGATGTGGGCCATGTTGCAGATAACTCTGCTCATTTATTTAGATTTGAGGCAATGTGGGTAGGTACAAGGGAATGTGAGGAAACAATTGAAACTACTTGGGATTTGAATAAATGGAGTCTCTGGTTGAAAAACGCAAACAGTGTGGGTCTAATCTTAGGCCTTGGAGTCGCTCTCACTTTGGTCAGGTTCGAAAGAATTTTTCTGTTAAATGTAAGGAATTAGAGATATTACAGATGTCACCAACACGATTAATTTCTTCTCAAGCGATCAGTAATGTCAAGAAGATATTAAATTTTTGTTGGAAAAAGAGGAGTTAATGTGGAGACAAAGATCTAGAGTTAATTGGATAGGAGCTGGGGACCAAAATATGAAATACTTTCATTTTAAGGCTTCTCAGAGGCATCGGCGTAACTTGATTACCTCTCTTAAAGATGATGTTGGGATGTCATATGACGGTTTTGACTTGAGTTCTATGGCTGCAGATTATTTTTTCTTAAGCTTTATACAACAATGTGTATCAGATTCAATGAATGAAGACCTAACACGACCTTTTAGTGAAATTGAGATCAGAGATGCATTATTCCAGATGAAATCATAGAAAGCTCCAGGCCTAGATGGGATGCCTCTGTTATTTTTTTCAAAAATATTGGCATGTGGTGGGAAAAACTATTACTGCTGCTGTATTCCAGACTTTACATTTGGGTTTTATGCCTACTAAATTTAATCTCACACATGTTATGTTGATCCCCAAGAAAATACAATTGGAGTACATTAAGGATTACAGACCTATTAGTTTATGTAATGTGGTCTATAAAATCATTGCTAAGGTCCTAGCTAATCGGCTGAAGTTGATTTTACCAAGGGTTATCTCGCCATCACAATGTGCTTTTGTCTTGGGTTGGTTATCTTAGATAACATTATGGTGGCCTATGAGATGGTTGATGTGATTCGATGGAGGAAAATGGGTAAAAAAGGATGTATGCCGACTACATTGGTTATGAACAAAGCTTATGACTCGGTTGAGTGGATTTTCTTGGAGAAACTTTTGTTAAAAATGGACTTTGCCACTAGATTTATTTAGTTGATTACGATATGCATCACCACAGCTTCTTATAAAGTTCTCATAAATGGAGTTCCTTTGGATTTGATGCTACCCACATGTGGACTTCGACAAGGTTGCCCATTATCTCCTTATTTATTTATTATATGTGCTGAGACTTTATCTTCAATGTTGCAGAAGGCTGAATCACAAAACTTGGTGAAGAGAATTCGTGTTTGCAATAAAGCTCCTTGGGTTAGTCATTTACTTTTTGCTGATGATAGCATCATCTTTTGTCGAGCTTTTGTGTTAGAGAATGTGCATCTTCAGCATATTTTGGCTACTTATGGGACTGCCTCGGGCCAACAATTGAATTGATAAAAAACTAAATTATTATTTAGTAGAATGTGAATGTAGAAGTAAGGAATGTGATAAAGGAATTGTGGGGTGTTCATACTATCCATCATCATGATAGGTATTTTGGATTACTTTCCTTTGTTGGTAAATAGAAAATTCATACGTTAAGAGATATTAAGGACACGGTTTGGGCAAAGTTACAAGGATGGAAGGAGAAGTTATTATCGTAAGCTGGTCGTGAGATATTGATTAAGTCCGTGGTTCAAGTCATCCCCACCTATGCCATGAGTTGCTTTAAAATACTAAGAGGACTGTGTCGAGAATTAGAAGGGCTGATTGCACAGTTTTGGTGGGGGCAAAGTGATCATGAGAGAAGGGTTCACTAGATAAGTTGGAAGCATTTTTGTCTTTCTAAATTTTCTAGTGGGTTGGGATTTCAGGACTTGGAGGCATTTAGCTTGGCAGTTCTAGCCAAGCAAGGTTGGCAGCTGCAACAGCACCAGCATTCTCTTTTTTACCCTGTTTTCCAGGCCAAATATTTCTTGAATTATGTTTTTTTTATGGTCTATTATGGGCTTTAATCCATCTTATGTGTGGCATAGTATATGTGAATCTAAATATGTTGTTGAATCTGGTTGTTTGTGGCGTATAGCTCGAGGGGACTAGGTGAGAATTTGGTCAGACAATTGGCTGCCTAACTCACCAAATAGAAGTCATTACTAGATGCAATGTTCTTGCTGCTGATGCATGTGTTAATGAATTAATAGACTCTACACAGCCAGGTAGATGGAAGTTAGATTTGGTGAACTAGTTATTCTTTCATTTTGAGGCTACCGAAATACTTAATATTCCATTGTTTTCTCGTTGGAATGCTGATAAGCCAGTATGGGGTTGCACATGTAATGACCTGTTTAATGTAAAGTCAGCTTATCACTTAGTACTCCACTTAATATATGTGAATCAAGTTGAAACTAGTTTATATGAAGATTCACATAGATTATTTTGGAAAAAATATTTGGCATCTACAATTGCCAAATAAAGTCCTAAATTTCTGTGGAGAGCTTGTAATGATGGTTTACCAACAAGTGCCAACTATCTCATCGTAAGATACTTGCTTCTAGTATATGCAATTTCTGTCGTGCAGCTAATGAAGATGTTTATCATGCATTATGTAAATGCCCTAACATTTCTCAAACCTGGATAAGATATTTTAAACGAGGATATGCATATGTTGGATGTGCATTCTCGGTTTGATAATGTGGATTTGGCAATGATGGAACTCCATGATCCCCATATCTTCTCACGGTCTGTGATCATTGCTTGGGGAGTTTGAAAGTTTAGAAATTTGAGAATTTTCCAACATAGTGAAGCCTTTGTTTTTGATGCTGTGGAAGGCAGTTTTTCCTATGTTGAAATTTATTTGTTGGTTCAGCAATGTCAACGAGTCAATTAGCGATTATCTACATTGTGTTGGAAGCCTCCGGCATGTGGGTAGTGGAAATCGAATTTTGATGGGGCTGTCTTTAGTCAACAACATGATTATGGCCATGTCAAGGAAGGAAGACGACATTTATTTGGTGGAGGATATTGAGGCGCTTGCGGACTTGAGGGCTTTACAACTTCTCCTTCATATATGGATCTTTCTCACTTGATCCTTAAGCAAGATTCTCTTGTTGTTGTTGAAGCTATTCAATCAACCCAAGAACAAGAGTATGGCTACAATCCTATTATTCGGGAGATTCAACTATTATTATCTCATTTCCAATTTTTTGATGTGCTCCATATTGTTAGACAAGGAAATGAGGTAACGCATGCTTTAGCCCGAAAGGCACGGTTTGTCAAAGGGTCCACTCCACCGGACTTTATTCTCACTTGTTTAGCAGTGGATGTGGATGATGTTCTGGGGTGTAGTTTTAAGACTTATCAGTATTTATAAGAATATGATTTTCATTGTATTTGTTACTGACTATTGAATGAAGCAATATTTAGTTCTAAAAAAAAGAAATGTCTCGTCTACACGTTAAGAGTATTAGGATACAATTTAAAATTACCCCACTTATTGAGAAAAAGTATAACCCCACATGAGAGATTTTAGAATATAATTTAAAAAGTCAAATTACCCCTAGCTAATTTCTCATTAGTTTCCATATTTTCACCAATATGCTTCTTATTATGGCTGCTGGGACTCGTATTATATGGTATTGGTCTTGATTTAATTGCAATGAACTCTTAGGCGCTCTTGATAATGGATCATAACTTGAAGATTTAGCGACTTACAATTTAGTGGAATTAAAGTAGTCTCGGAGATTAGCGTCTTCAAGAGTGTAGGCAAAATAAGTGGTTGAGGTATGAGGTTTGGGTGTTTTAATGGTTGAGGTATAACTTTTTTTTATCATTTCTATTTTAAATTGAGGATAGGGGTACTCTAAACGTGTCCAATTCAAACACGGACCAGCGGACGGTCAAGTTTTGTTTGTTTAGCTTTTATTTGAACATGAGTCGAGCTCACACTTTTCATCGATGATCATAACTTCAACATCATTAAACAAACGAATCGAACTAGATTCGAATTTGATCGAACCGATTTTGAACCACTGGTCATGTAGTATTGTTTATTTACAACTCTAATGGATGATTTTTTGTAAAATAATATTGATACTATTGAAAATTTATTTTACAAAATGAAAATCAGTAGACGACTTTTCAAATTGTTATTTTTTTATTTATTTTTAACTCAAAACAGATCTTATATTGCTTCAACAGATTGAAGATTACACAACTTGTCCTGTACTAATGCATTGCAGATTATAAAAGGACCCCCTTCGATCCATACCCTTTCTTCCCCAAGAAATAAAGCATGCTTTGCCAATAAATGAGCAACATAATTTCCTTCTCTAGGAACATAACAGACTTTCCAACCTTCCCATTGATGAAGAACTTGCTTAATATCATCAATAAAATGCCCCATCCATGACTGGTCTTCACCTTCCTTGATGATCGTGTTTATAACAGCAGTTGCATCCCCGTCAAATATTAACTTGGAATGGGAAAAAGAAAGTTCATCGCATATCTCAAGAGCTCTCCACAAGGCTATACTCTTAGGCAATGCAGGGTCATTAACATTCTAGTTCACATTACAAACAGATGCCAGAACCTCCCCCTCTTCATCTCTGAACACAATCCCCATTCCCATTCTCTTGTTCTCCACATCAAGAGCCACATCCCAATTGGCCTTAACCATGTTTGCATCAGGTTTCTTCCATTTATTCTGCACTCCATGAGAAGCATCACCTTCTCAATTTCCAATTGTACTTTGTTGTGCTATTTTGTAATCTTCCAATTCCTCATGACTAGCCATCAGAATGACTTGTTTAGGACTGTAGAATTTATTTTAAAAAATGAGCATGTTCCTCCTCAACCAAATCCTGCGCATAATCACTGCAATCCATTCTAGTTCCTCTTTTTTCAAACCATTAATCATCTTAATCCAGAGAGTCATAAAGTCCCCTTCATCACTAGCCCATATCTTCACAAGGCTATTGTTCTCTGCCCATATTTCAGCAACTAAGGGACAGCTCCAGAGTATATGAACCACAAATTCCTCGCATAATCCTTATAATGGACATAAAGGGCAATCACCTATCTTTTTCTTAAAAAAATTACCTTTAGTAGGCAGAATATTGTTAACAGCTTCCATATAAATATTTTAACCACTGCAGGTACCTCCAATCCCCACAATTGTTTCCACACAACATCATTCTTATCAGCTTTTGAGGCTTCCCTTTGCATTGTTCCTTTTTTATTAATACCAAGATGATATACATTCTTCACAGTGAATACACCATCCTTGGTATAGCCCTATATCTATTTATCACTTGTTTCCAGCCTACTCAATGGTATTTGGATAATAACATTTGTCTCCTTATGAGAAAACAAGTTTCTGATCAAAGCCTCATTCCAGGTCTTAATACCTGGGTCAGTCAGCTTGCACACCTTCTCTTCTTCCCAAAGACTCAAAACTGGGGATTGCACACATTTAGTAATAGGAGTAGGCAACCATTTCTCCTCCCAAATTTTGATATTATCCCCATTACCCACTCTTCATTGCAAACCTTCCTTCAATAAATTTCTTGCAGATAATACACTTCTCCATATAAAAGAAATGATAAGACCAATTTTGGCATTTAAGAAATCTGAGCCTCTAAAATATTTATCCCTATAGATTTTGGCAACCAATGATGAGGGGTTTTTAAAGAGGCGCCATCCTTGTTTAGCAAGCATAGTAGCATTAAAAGTTTCTATATCCCTAAGGCCCATTCCACTCTTAGCTTTCTGCACCCCCAATTTCTCCAAATTCCACCAATGCACTTTCTTTCCATTTTCTCTATGCCCCCACTAGAATCTAGCATACAATGAATTGAGTTCCTTACACAAAGAGATTGGCAATCTGAAAACCCCCAAGGTGTAAGAGGGGATAGCCTGCAACACTGCTTTGATGAGAATCTCCTTTCCAGCTTGAGACAAAAAATTATTTCCAGCTTTCTATCTTCTTCCATACCTTCTCCTTAACCCCTCTAAAGGTATTATATTTAGATTGTTCCACCATGGTAAGTAAGCCTAAGTATTTTTCATAGTTATCACAGACCACCCCACCTACTGCATGAATAATGCTTCTTTTTTCTGCTGCATCAGTGTTTATGCTAAAGAATAGAGAATATGTTTCCTTATTTAAAACTTGGCCTGAAGCCACCTCATATATCTTTAACAGAAGGCACCATTGTCTCCATTCCTCCCTTTTGGCTCTTCCAAACAGCATACAATCATCTGTAAAGAGTAGACGATTGACTAGTAGTACCCCTCTAGCCATCGACACTCCTCTTATAACTCCTCTTTGGTCACCAAAATTCAATAAAGAACTTGGGCTTTCAGCACATAGGATAAAAAGGTAGGGAGAAATTGGGTCTCCCTGCCTTAAACCCTAGTAGGTGTCACCTTCCTACCTGGTTTTCCATTCAAAAGTATTGAATATTGCACAGAATTCACACAGCTCATCACAAGCTTAATCCCCTACTGATCAAACCTCATCTCCTTAGAACAGCTTCAAGAAACTTCTACTCAATCCTATCATAGGCCTTCGACATATCCAACTTTAATGCCATACTCCCTTGCTTGCCTTTCAGTCTTGTTCTCATCGTATGTAATACTTCATAAGCTTTCATTACATTATCAGAGATAAGTCTTCCCGGAAGGAAATCACTTTAGTTAGGAGAAATAATACAAGGAAGTACAGATTTTAGCCTATTTGCAATAACCTTTGAGCACAATTCATACACCACATTACAAAGGCTAATAGGTCTATATTCACTAACCAACATAGGCATATTAACCTTGGGAACTAAAGCAATGTAAGTGTAGTTTAAAGATTGAGGGAGAGTACCACCATTTAAGCACTCCAAGACTCCTGAAGCAACTATATCACCCACAATACTCCAGTGCTGTTGGAAAAGTCTTGCCCCATAGCCATCAGGCCCATGGGACTTTAGAGCCCCCATCATTTTTAAAGCCTCTTCCACTTCAGTTCTTGTATATGGTTTGCATAATTGCTCATTCATCTCCTTCGAGACTTTTGATGTCAAGTCCTGAACACAGTCCTCGATAGCATCTTTAGTTTGGTTAGAAGTTGTGAATAGGGTCTTGAAATAATTGTTGAAAGTCATTTCAACAGTGGCTGGTTCCTTTACCAACCTATCATGACTATCTTTGACCCGTGTAATTATATTTTTCCTTCTCCTTTGATTAGCATAAGCATGGAAGAATTTGGTATTTCTATCCCCCAGCTTACCAATTCTTTTTTGCCCTTTGTCTCCACTTGATATCTTCTTGGTCCAGCAGTAACCCCACCTCTTCTTGTATTCTTTTAATTTCTGCAATGTTCTCTCGACCTTCCTCAGCTTGCATGCTTTTTAAGATCTCAGTCTTCTTCTTTATCTCACTGCCTTTATTAACATCCATTTTATAACTCCACTTACTTAAACCAGAACTGCATTTGAAAAGCAAATTCTGGAGCATAGAAGTTGAAGTTCCACCATTCCTGCCATGCCCCCAATCATCCTCAATCACTCTGCTACACTCCTTTTCAAATGCCCAAGCAGCTTCATACTTGAACAATTTTTTCTTCTTTTCCCCCCCTCCTCTTAGCTTGTCAAAACATAGCATGATTGGTCTATGGTCAGAGCACCTCGAAGGCAAGACCTCAAGCTGATTTTTTGGATAGAGTTCCATCCATCTAAAGTTAACCACAGCCCTATCCAAACGTTCCTCAGTAAAAATACCATCAGTATGCCTGTTGCTCCATGTGAATTTATCTCCACACCATCCCAGATCATACAACTCACTCACCTCCAAGGCTTACCTAAATAGTGCCATCTAACTTTCCCCCATCTGCCTACCACCTATTTTTTCATCTTGTGCGGATATTTCATTGAAATCCCCTACAACACACCAACCTGTCCCACTAACAGGTTTGAAAGAAGCAAGCATGGTCCACACCTCCTTCGTTTTCTGCACCTCTGGATGACCATAGAACCCAGTGAATAACCTTCTCTCATTGGTTATAGAATCAGAGATCTAACAATTAATATGTCTCTGAGAAATATTATAAATGTCAGCCACCATCTCACTACTCCAAAACAAAATTAGGCCTCCACCTTTGCCAATTGCACCCACTTCAAAACAGTTAGGCATACCAAGTTTTCTCTTTAACCACTCAGTTTTCCCTCAGTGCATTTTTGTCTCCATTAAAAAGATAAAATTGGGCTTCTTATCCTTTACTAAAAAGCAAAGGTCCTGAACTGTCCGAGGGTTTCCAAGCCCTCAGCAGTTCCAACTTAAGAGTTTCATTTTGTTTGGCGGGGCTGTTCAACAGCCTTCGCCAATACAAGTATATTGCTTACCATTTCTCCCTCACTTATACTTTTCTTCCTTATGCCTCCCTCCACAGTAGCCTCATTTCCATTCCTACCACGTTTTGGTTTAACCTGGGCTATAATAGTCTTAGAAGACCTACCTTTCTCCCTTGCCATTCTCTTCCACTTCCCTCATCCTCTTATATTCTGCAGGATTAACTCATTCACACTAGGATCTCCTTCCCCATCCACCTTAGTCCCATTTAGACTAACTATGATTGATTGAGTATCTACCTTTTGACCAGATTTTAAACTCTATAATTCTTCTGAATTGCAGTGCCCCTTTTCCTTCTCATTAGTCATTCCTAGTCCTCCCATTGTTTCCCCTTTTATCCTTTCCCAATCCCTCATCTTCAGTGTCCTATCCACCTCATGTGGAGCCATCGAGGTGGCTGCACTAGACTTACTGTCAGCTCCACCAAAGTTCGCTTCATTCCTTTTCTTTTTTCTTTTTTTTTCATGAAGCTTGTCCCTATATTTTTCCTGGTAAAATAATCTGCTCTAAGCCAGGAGCCATATTGCCCATCCCCTCCTTGTTTCTGCTTAAAAATCTCTTCCCTATTCATACATTCCTTCCCATAGTGAGAAAAACTCCCATAATCAAAGCATATTTTAGGGAGTTTCTCATATCTAAATGGGATCCACACATTCTTCCCCTTCATAGAAATCACTCTCCCCCTTACCAAACCTTCTTTAGATCCACTTCCACACAAATACGCAAATATTGACCCCATCCACAACCATCCTCACCAGTTACCACATCAAGAACCTGCCCAATCACACTCCCTATCTGCCTTCCACATTCCTTATTCATATAAGAAAACAGGAGGTCATGAAGTTGTACCCAAAACCTTTCTATGGTAAAAGACATTTTTGCTGGTTGAATAAAACCATCATACAGATTAAGGACAATTAGACAATTGTCAAATAACCATGGTTTTTTTCATCCCAAACCTTCTGCTTATCTGCCATTGTAGCAAAAGTAATTACAAAAAATTCATTCTTACCTCCCGAAATGAAGCAGGGTTGGAGATTCTCCACACCTTCGACATAGTAGCTTCCAGTACTCCCTTCCCAATACTCCTTTCAGTCAGCACCTTCCCCACAAGACTCCTCTCACCTTTATCTTCGAACTCATTTAGGATACATTCATCAACTAGAAAAACCTGGTCCTTTTCCTCAGTGAGTCGCAGCTTCTCCCACATCCCTGCCATCTCCTCCATTGTCAAAGAGACTTCCGTGAAATTCTCTCTCAGAACATCATCACTCTGCAAACCACCCTACGGAAATCTATCCTTCCCTACGCCCACCTTGTCAGAATCCTTCCTTAGGACAACAACACCGAGAAATTTCAGACGTCACCACACTGTGAACCACCATGCTACAATTTTCCTTGTCGATGCCCACCTTGTCAGAATCCTTTCCTCCCTTGGGAACACCTCCTAGAAGCTTCAAAATTCAGTTATAACGGCTTCACATGCCTAGCATGAAAATTACTCCACCTCTTTTCCTAGAGAGAAAAGAGAGGAGACTTACACTATTATACGACTTTTCAATTTTTACATAGCTATACAATAATACATTACTGGTTTTGAATTTATTTAAGTTTTTTATTTATTTGAATTTGAGAGGTTTGAATTAAAAAGATGATAATATTTTATTGAAGAAAAATGCTACTTTGCCCACTTAATTTGCTCCCTCATTTTGACACCTCATATACTTTTTTTAAATTTTTTTTACTTAATAGTTAAGAAAGTAACTATTAGTGTATTGGTATTTTATATATCTTTATATATATATATTTGTTTAAGGTTCATGTCCCTTTACAAAAATGCCTTTAATTTATACCAGAGTTGTTGTACAATGTTAAAAATGAAAAGTTATACATTTGTTATTTTCTAGTCACCATTATTAATATTGCTTTTAATTGCTGTCATATCGTCTTTTTCACGAAAGAGAGAATTATAAGATTGGCTGATCTACCTTGGAAACTCGAAACTTTAACTGCATGCAGTTTAATTTGGTTTTGTCGTTAAGTCGAAGAACTTTTGCAGTAACCGGCAAATTTTCTTAGGCAGGGATTGTTGAGGATACTTAGCCTTACTCTACGGCTTATCCTATGCTTACCATATGTGATATATTTGACCCCTAATTCTAGGAATATTTCATTGTATCAATTTACTCATACTTTCCATATATATTCTGTAATCAGTTTAATGTTATTTGATTTGTATATTGTAAATGATTATAAATAGAATATACTCACCACTTTACAAGTGTGGTGGTTTTCATCAAACCCTCTCATGGTATCACGAGCCACTCTGGTTTAACAGCCATTGCTCTTTTTTTTTTTTTTTTTCCAATGGCTTCTGAATCCTTTCCCAATCTCCTTCCTTTCAATACTTTAATCCACATGATCACCATCAAGCTTTCTTCCTCAAACTACCTTCTATGGAAAAGCCTACTCCTTCCTCTTCTTGAGAGTCAAGAATTGTTGGGCTATGTTGATGGACCCCTTGTGCCGCCACCTTGTTTTGAACCTGCTGGCTCTAACACACCCAATAAAAAACACTTGGCATGGAAAGTTGCAGACCAACGTCTACTCAGCCTCTTACTTTCCTCCCTCACCGAGGAAGCCATGGCTGAGGTTGTTGGCCTCTCCACTGCACGTGACGTCTGGCTCACTTTGGAGAACACTTTTAGCCATCGCTCGAAGGCTCGTGAATTATGTCTCAAGGACGATTTACAGTTGATGAAACACAGCTCCAAACCAGTTGCAGAACACGCCCGTGCCTTCAAGGCTCTGTGTGACTAGCTTCATGTAATCGGACGGTCCGTCGACGACACCGACAAAGTCCACTGGTTCCTCCGTAGCCTCGGCTCTGATTTCTCCACTTTCTCTACCACGCAGATGGCTCTCACGCCGCTCCCCTGTTTTGCAGACGTGGTCTCTAAAGCCAAAAGTTTTGAGATATTCCAGCGGTCCCTTGAGCCCTCTGCCACCACTGTTGCGGCGTTCACCGCCACCAGTCGAGGCCAAGCCAATAACCCTGGTCACTCCTCTTCAAACCGAGGCAACCAGCGGGGTCGTTCCAGTCACCACGGCAGGAACTCTTCCAACCGAGGGAGACCCAACTCTGGCCAGGGTCGTCGCCCACCTCGATGCCAAATTTGCCGCACGGAGGGTCATTATGCTGATTGATGCAATCAACGGTATGCTCGAGATAACTCCTCTGCTCACCTTGCCGAAGCATTCAGCACCTCCTGTTCTCTCTTTGGACACGAAGCGTCTGATTGGTATTTGGACACTGGGGCTTCGGCCCATATGACCACCAATCCATCTACTTTGGATCAGTCCAGTACTTACACGGGTAAGTACTTTGTGATTGTAGGAAACGGTGCACCCCTACCCATTACCCATAATGGTACCCTTTCTCCTGTTCCAAATATTCATTTATTAGATGTATTAGTTGTCCCTCATCTTACTAAAAATCTTCTTTCAATTAGTAAATTAACATATGATTTTCCTCTCTCCATTACATTTACTAAAAATTTTTTTACTGTCCAGAATCGTCAAACAGGAAGGGTGGTGGGGACCTGTAAAAGAGATGGAGGTCTATATGTGCTGGAGCGCGAAAATTCTGCTTTTATTTCTGTCCTTAAGAATAAATCCCTTCATGCTTCATATGATTTATGGCATGCTCTCCTTGGACATGTGATTCATTCTATTATTTCATTTTTAAATAAAAAAGGGCATCTTTATCTTAGGTCTTTATTGCCATCTCCCACTTTGTGTAGTACATGTCAACTTGTGAAAAATCATCATTTGCCTTATTCTCGAAATGAACATCGGTCGTTTCATGTGTTAGATCTTATTCATTGCGACATCTGGGGTCCTTCCCCCGTCAAATCTACTTTGGGTTTTGCCTACTATGTTCTTTTCATTGATGATTATTCTCGATTTACTTGGCTTTATCCTTTAAAATTTAAATCTGATTTTTTTGATATTTTCATTCAATTTCAAAAATTTGTGGAAAATCAACACTCTGCTCGTATCAAGATTTTCCAAAGCGATGGTGGTGCCGAATTTACTAGCAACTGTTTCAAAGCTCACCTACGTACCTCTGGCATCCATCATCAACTCTCTTGTCCATATACACCCACCCAAAATGGTTGCGCTGAAAGAAAACACCAACATGTGACTGAGACTGGTTTGGCCCTTCTTTTCCACTCTCACCTTTCCCCTCACTTCTGGGTTGACGCCTTCAGCACTGTAGCTTACATTATAAACCGGTTGCCCACACCGCTTCTTCGAGGTAAGTCACCTTCTGAACTTCTCTTTGGCTCTTCTCCAAATTATGAGAATTTTCATCCTTTTAGTTGTCGTGTTTATCCTTATTTGCGTGATTATATGCCTAACAAACTTTTCCCTCGCAGTATTCCTTGCATTTTCTTGGGTTACAATCCCTCTTATAAAGGGTTTCGTTGCCTTGATCCCACCACCACTAGGCTATATATCACTCGACATGCTCAATTTGATGAAACTCACTTCCCTTCCCTCGATAGCTCCCAGGCCCAACCCCTCTCCTCTCTCCGCATTTCCAATTTCTTGGAACCATGTCTCCTTTATACCGACCTACCCTCATCTTCCACGGTGCTCCATTCCCAGCACGTTCCTCAATCCGTTCCCCATGTGTTATTTGTACTAACCCTGTGGATGAGTCTGTGCAGGCTGTTGATTCTCTTGCAGGTCCCTCTTCGCCTCACCCGGCTTCTAGTCTGCCTTCCATTGAGACCACTACTGAGACCATTGCGGGTCCTTCTACTCCTGCATTTCCATTGGGCTCTCATTCTATGCTCACACAAGCTAAAGCTGGGATTTTCAAGACTCGTCATCCAGCAAATCTTGGTATTTTGGGATCCTCTGGACTTTTTCCTCCTCTTCTTACCTCTACTGAGCCCAAAGGATTCAAATCTGCTGCTAAGAATCCTGCATGGCTTACAGCCATGGATGAAGAAGTACAAGCTCTGCAACAAAATCGCACCTGGGTTTTGGTTCCTCGCCCTGCCAACACCAACATTGTGGGTTCCAAATGGGTGTTTCGAACCAAATATTTGCCTGATGGATCCATCGAGCGTCTCAAAGCTCGCCTTGTTGCCAGAGGCTATACACAGGTACCTGGTCTCAACTACACTGACACTTTTAGTCCTGTTATCAAGGCCACCATTGTCCGTGTTGTACTTTCTCTTGCTGTGACCAACAAATGGCCTCTTCGGCAACTTGATGTCAAAAATGCCTTCCTCAATGATACTTTCACTGAACATGTTTATATGGAGCAGCCTCCTGGGTATATTGATCCTCGCTTTCCTGATCATGTCTATCATTTGAAGAAAGCTCTCTATGGTCTAAACCAAGCTCCTCGTGCCTGGTTTCAGCGTTTCAGCTCTTTCCTCTTTACACTTGGTTTTTCTTGCAGCCGTGCTGACACCTCCCTCTTTGTCTTTCATCAGTAGTCTAGCATTATTTATTTGCTTCTTTATGTTGATGATATTATTATTACTGGCAACAACTCTTCTCTTCTTGACAGTTTTACTCGCAAGCTTCATTCTGAGTTCGCCACCAAGGATTTGGGTTCTCTCAGTTACGTTCTTGGTCTTGAAGCTTCACCCACTCCTGATGGTCTCTTTCTCAGTCAGTTGAAATATGCACGGGATATTCTCACTCGAGCTCAGCTGCTTGACAACAAACCTGTTCACACCCCCATGGTTGTTTCTCAACACCTATCTGCTGATGGTCCTCCTTTTTCGGATCCTACTCTCTACCGCTCTCTTGTTGGTGCCCTTTAGTACTTGACCATCACGAGTCCAGATATTGCCCATGCTATCAATTCTGTCAGTCAATTTCTGCACGCCCCTACTGCAGATCACTTCCTTGCTGTTAAGCGTATTCTTCGCTATATCAAGGGTACACTTCACTTTGGCCTTACCTTTTGTCCGTCTGCCGTCCCAGGTACTCTAGTAGCTTACTCAGATGCCGACTGGGTAGGATGTCCAGACACTCGTCGTTCCACCTCGGGCTACTCTATTTATCTTGGCGACAATCTGGTTTCTTAGAGTGCCAAGAAGCAACTTACTATCTCACGCTCCAGTTGTGAATCTTAGTATCGTGCCCTTGCGATGACTGCATCAAAACTCCTTTGGCTTACGCATCTTCTTCATGACCTCAAGGTTCCACTTCCGCAACAGCCTCTTCTTTTATGTGACAACAAAAGTGCAATCTTTTTAAGTTCCAATCCCGTTTCCCACAAGCGGGCCAAGATGTTGAGTTAGACTATCATTTCCTTTAGGAACTCATTGTCGCTGGCAAACTTCGTACGCAGTATGTACCATCTCACTTACAGGTTGCTGACATCTTCACCAAAAGTATCTCTCGCTCTCTTTTTGAATTCTTTCGATCCAAGCTTCACGTTCGTTCCAATCCGACGCTCAGCTTGCGGGGGGGTGTTGAGAATACTTAGCCTTACTCTATGGCTTATCCTATGCTTACCATATGTGATATATTTGACCCCTAATTCTAGGAATATTTCATTGTATCAATTTACTCATACTTGCCATTATATTCTGTAATCAGTTTAATGTTATTTGATTTGTATATTGTAAATGATTATAAATAGAATATACTCACCACTTTACAAGTGTGGTGGTTTTCATCAAACCCTCTCAGGGATTGGTGAAGTGAAGGGATCAAATATTGATGATCCTGCTGGTAATACAGACGGATTTCTTTCAATATGACCGTGACCAATTAAGCTTATGATCATGACACCAATATAGAAAATTCATAATATATATTCAACAACATTTTTATATGTATATATAATATGACAAACATCAGAATATAACGACAAAAATCATAGAATTATGTTACAAAGCCAATTTGAACAGAATACGGAGCGAAATATATCAAACCAAAGGCGACAATGCAGGATACCAAACAAACTAATTGGGACAATGGGCGCCGCAACAATTATTCGGATCGGAACACTCGTTTTGCTTTTAAAGACCAGAAAACATGCTGCACTGAAGGCTATCAGCATGCCTACTACTGAAATTAAAAGCGTAGCGAGTCCCAACGCTAACCTAAGAGGTAATGATTTGAGGAAATCCTTTTTGGTGTAGTGTGACGTGAGAATTGTCAAGAAAACTAATATTGAAGACGAAGAGAATAACATGGCTACCGCATCTGATACGAGAAATAACGTAAACCAGTTGCTTTCCAGAAAGATAGGAATGCCTGTTTCTTGATTGTTGCCACCCGGTACTGTGAAGGCAGCTGGAAAAACCACAGTGGCAATCAGTGCTGCCACGAGCATGCAAGACTTTGCCGTGTTTTTCATCCACTTTTCACCATTCTGCTGTAGTTCTTCATGGGTCCTCGTAAGTATATCCCTAGGTGTTTCTGGCGTTTTTGAAGAATTCGGCTTGTTCAGGTATAACTTCGGCACAATCTTTTCTATCTCCTACAATAACCAATTACTTGTAAATTAAAACATATAGAAAGGGGAGACCATGCAAGGTATACATGTTCGACGAGAAAAAAAGAAGTTGACATGATATTTAACACCCGCACTTACGTACTTGAAACCACAATAACTCTCGTTGCATTTGAAGGGCCGCTCCTGAGACGATATTCAGTCGATCTGAAGAAGGCAATTCTCCAGCTAAGTGCAGCATGTTGTTTCCCCCTTTGACCTTATAGGTCGCAAGGTTGCCCTTCAAAACGCCTATCTCATATATTAAATTAAAAACACGCTCTTGTCTATGTTTAACAGCAACGTGAAATAAACTTCCATATTCTTCGTCAACTTGCCATATGAGATCGGGATAAGAGCGTATCAGTATAATTAGAAATTCAACGTTCCCTACTTTTGTAGCTTCAACAAGTAGTTTCATATGATGGGGAACCGCAGTTGACGAGAAATATATGTCGTCTCCGATTAGCTCTTTCCAAAGGCGGTCAACTAAGTGATGGGCTGATGCTTGCATCAAAGCTTTGTTGCATAGCCAACCTCTGAAGCCTAGTTAGGATTAAGAGAATTAAGATCGTCTGGTTAAACAGAAATATTAATTCTATATGCCAAGAGAATATCATATATATATATATCGTTTAGGATATATATTATAATTGGTTCTTATATTAATGGATCATTATTTCATTGCTTCAACGTCGTCATATACATTTTATTTTCCAATATATATGCTTCTTATTATAGCTATATAGCTTGCATGGCTCCTATAAAATTGACATATATAGCTTAATTAATTTCTGATTATGAATTATTAATTATATATGCTCATGAAATCTTACATGCGAGTATAGACATGCAGCATCTAGTATATATATAAATATATATATATATTTATATGGGTCGTGATTTAATTGCAATTAGTGACAAACAATTTATTTTAAGAGTCTCCGAGATTAACGTCTTCAAATTTAATTAGCTAATTTGATGACATGTTATTTGGACATGTTAGTTTGATGACTAGCCTAGTCTTAATTAAATAGCAAATCGAGCTGAAAAGAAGAAGATTAATTAACACTAAAAAGATCTATACATTTAACATTTATAAGTAGTTATTTATAATAAAAAAACATTTATAAGTAGTTAATTAAGAATTAATATGGCAAGAAATGCTATTCTAAGCTAGGCCTCTACACCACACATCATCCATATAGCATAATTTGATTTGTAAGATTTAAGTTTTGGAATTTATTTTTCATATCAAATTATGCAATGTAGATTGTGGTGTAGAGACCTAAGAATAGAGTTATTCATGGCCTTCTATCTAATATATATAAACTATGCGTGAACAACAAATTATGACACCTCTCTAAGGCCGGACACGTACATGACTTGGTAAATTTATATACTTGATTAATGAAGAAATTCCTCCAGTCCAGTACTTATAAATTATATACACACGCATTCTTACATATATACATACATATATATGTACGTACGTATATACATACATATATTTAGGTTAATAGTTTGGGTTGGAAATAAACTAACAGGAGTTTAAGCGTCTTTCCCATTCTGATGGCTGACTTTTGCTGCCAATTTCTGAAGGTTTTTTGGCCAACATTTCCAATGCAAGCCAAAGATGTTTCTTCTCCTCAGGTGTTGGCCGCTTTAGAATGTCTAGAATTTTGTGTGCCGTATCTGTTCATAAAAACCAAGACATTTGTCAATGTTATTTAGTCTATTTTAAGTAAATACCATTTAATAATTGGTTAATATATGAATTAAGTTGTTTATAAAAACGTGTCATATTACAATAGCATTGTTCATAATTAATTAATTGTCTCAAACTGATGATCACAAGTGTAGGACATACCATACAAATCGGTGGAAATAGTAGCCTTAAGGAGATAAATGTGATCCAGAGAAGCCAAGTCTTGAACAGGAGTCACAGAGTATAAATACGACACCATGTCTCTATTTCCACTCTTTATTGCCGCGTAAAGTGGTAAAGCATCGATGTGATGCTTGGGGAATATCGATGGCAGATTTTTGTTCCTTTTCACCATCACCTCTGCAATTGTTACGATTTCTGATTGAGCGGCAAAATAAAGGGCCGTGTAGTTGCCTGGTTTGGTTTTCGATTCTAATTGTTTCGGTGTCATCCGTTCCATGAGTTCTTTTACAAAACGGGTGCGTTTTGCAGCTGCAGCATTGTGAAGAGCTGTGCCTTCCTCTTTTGTTATGGGGGCTCCAAGGTCGCAGTTTGGATTTTTCTGGATAAAAGCTTCAGCAGCTTTCCAGTCATCTTCTAGGGCAGCTCGAAGGAGAGGAGCATATATAAAAGGCACGAGATTGAGATAATGAGCTATCACCCTCTGCCATTATTTTTCCTTGATTTTTTTCTAAGAATAGTGAAAATTAAATATTACAAGAATTAATATGATATTACGTATGTATATATGCATGAGATGCTTAATTAGGTGACTAGATATATAGACAATACATGGGTGACGACTGCTTAAAAAAAACAGAAAAATAAAAATCTCTGAAACATAAATTAATTTTCTATATATATATATATATGTCGAAATACAATATTCATCATGCATATACGCAATATGTGATGTTTGAGTTTGAGTTGAGAAGGAAGAAAGAGTATTCTAAAAATGTTCTATTCTCATTACTGATATGAATTTACAAAGAAGTATTTATAGACATGCAGAGCTATACAGAAGAGTTGGCATGCGCATAGTGTCAGGCGGCTGGTGTGCGCTGCTGTACAAGGATATGGCAGAGTTGGTTAGAATATTTCCTGAGCACTATATTACAGCCAATCAAAACAAAGCAACTCAGCCATAAATGTGTCTTCAACTCTGCTCTACGTGACTCCAGAGTTGTCTGGATAGATGGATGAAATGGTAGAGTCTTGCTTAGCCATCGTTGAGCTAGAGGTGGAAGTGATTTGTTCAATACGCCCCCGCGAGCCAAGCGGTGTATCCAAGACAGTGAGGCTCGTTCTCAGTAGATGAAACCGAGTTGACATGAGGGGCTTGGTCAGAATGTCTGCCAACTGATCCTTAGAGGGAAGAAATGCAACCTGAAGTGATTTTGCAGCAACTCGATCACGAACAAAATGGAAATCAATTTCCATATGTTTTGTACGGGAATGAAGGACAGGATTTACTGAGAGATAAGTAGCTCCTAAATTATCACACCAAAGTAAGGGAGCTTGAGGAAGAAAGATATGAAGTTCTTTGAGAAGAGATTGGATCCAAATTAATTCAGCAGTGGTGTTGGCTAGAGACTTATACTCAGCCTCGGTGCTGGAGCGAGCAACAGTGCGTTGCTTGCGAGAGCTCCAAGAGACTAAATTTTGGCCAAGGAAGATGCAAAAACCACCAGTGGAGCGGCGATCGTCTGGGCAGCCTGCCCAATCAGCATCAGAAAAAGCTTGAAGTTGAAGATTAGAGGACTTTTGAAGAAAGAGACCAAAGTTTATGGTTTGTTTGAGATATCGAAGGAGACGCTTAACAGCCTGCCAATGAGTGTATTTCAGACAGTGCATAAATTGACAGATTTTATTGACAGTGAAGGCAATATCAGGGCGAGTCAAGGACAAGTATTGCAAGCTTCCTACAACACTCCTATAGAGTGTAGGATCAGTGAAGGAGGGATTATCTGAGTTGGAGAGGCGAGTGGAGGCTGCCATTGGAGACGTGACCCCTTTGGCAGTGAGCATATTGGTTCGAGACAGTATATCATGGATATACTTTCGCTGTGAGAGATGAATCCCATTAGAAAGATATGTGATTTCAAGTCCAAGGAAATAGGATAGCTTTCCTAAATATTTTATAGGAAAAGCTGAAGCAAGAAATTTAACAAGACTGTCAATTTGAGCTGAGTCAGAACTGGTGACGACAATGTCGTCGACATAAACTAAAACATATATTAAAACAGATTGAAAACAATAGATGAACAAGGAGGGATTGGACTTGGAAGGAGTGAAACCATATTCAGACAATCTAGAGCTTAACTGAGCAAACCAAGCTCGTGGAGCTTATTTAAGGCCATAAATGGCCTTATTCAAGCAGCAGACATAATTTGGATATTCAGGGTGAACAAATCCTATGGGTTGAGTCATGTGAACGGTTTCGGTGAGATCACCGTGTAAGAAGGCGTTTTGGATGTCAAGTTGGCGAAGTGACCAACCTTGTGAAACAGCTAAGGAAAGAACGACCCGAATTGTTGTGGGTTTTACAACAGGACTAAAGGTTTCGGAGTAGTCGATACCTTCCTGTTGATGGAAGCCTTTGGCGACGAGTCTTGCTTTTCTCCGTTCAATGGTGCCATCGGATCTGTATTTTGTGCGAAACACCCACCTGCAACCAACAATGTTAGAAGAAGGGGGAGGGGGTACAAGTGTCCAGGTGTGACTCTGGATGAGAGCTTGGAACTCAGTAGACATCGCCTCACGCCATTCTGAGAAACGGGAAGCCACGGTGTAGGAGTTAGGTTCATCTGGAATTTCAAGAGAGGTGGTGAGGCAATGTCGGGGTGGAGGGTAGGCAATGTGGCCATTGGTGAAAATTTTTGGACGGGAAGAATTTGTCTTTGAACGGGTTATGATGGGGGATCGATTTGGAGGTGGATGGTTAGACGATGGAGGGAAAGGTTCGGGAATATCAAAGGCTGTCGAAGAGGAGAGATTTGGAGAAGAGTGGGATGAAGACGAGGAAGGGAAAGTGGTTTGAGTTGGGCTGAAGGTGGACTGGTGGGCCGTTGGAGTGTTTGGGTTATTTTGTAGAGTGGTGTGAGTTGGGTTGAAACTGGATGGAAAAGAAAGAGGAAGAAGAACGTGGGTTTGTTGAGAAGAAGGAGAGTCCGTGGTGATGTTGGATGAATAGGAAAAAGATTTTTCATTAAAGAATACATCACGGGAAATGTACATTCTGTTGGAGGGAAGATGAAGACATTTGTAGCCCTTGTGCATAGGACTATAACCAAGAAAGAGGCAAGGAAGTGAGCGGAAATCAATTTTGTGATTGGTGTAGGGACGGAGATTTGGGTAACATTCGGACCCAAAAACTTTGAGAAAAGAGTAATCGGGCTCTTGTTGATAAAGTAAAAAATGAGGAGATTTATTTTTAAGAGTTGGGGAGGGAAGAAGATTGATGAGATAGGCAGCGGTTTGGAAGGCATCCGCCCAAAAAGGAAAGGGTAAGGATGCCGTAGCTAAAAGAGCAAGGCCCGTTTCTACAATGTGCCGATGCTTTCTCTCTACCACACCATTTTGTTGGTGAGTGTGAGGACAAGAGAGACGATGCATAATGCCTTGAGAGTTTAAAATGCGAGTGAGGGGACGAAATTCACCACCCCAATCACTTTGAAGAATTTTTATTTTGGCATTGAGAAGTGTTTCAACATATTTTTGAAAAAGAAGAAATGTTGATGTAGCATCACCCTTTGAGGCTAGGGGATAAAACCATGTATAACGGCTATAGTCATCCACAAATGAGATATAATATCGAAAACCATCTCTTGATAAGTGAGGGGATGGACCCCAAATGTCTACAAAAATTAAGTGCAAGGGTCCAGTGGACCGATTAACAGAATGTTTGAAAGATAGTTGCCTACACTTGGCAAGAGGATAACTAGTACAAAAGAAATTCGGCTGAGAGGGAACAAAAGGCAAACATTTAGTATGCAAAATATGAGAGACCAGCTGAAGGGAGGGATGACCAAGTCTGTGGTGCCATTGATCAAGAGATGTCCGTTCACCAACCAGTGCGAGATGATCTGACTGAGGACTGGAAGGAGAAGGGAAGATGTAGAGACCATTACGTGTTGGCCTCGGATTAATGTTGCTCCCGTTGTTTTGTCCTTCACACAAAAAAAAGGAATCATGAAATTCGAAAAATACAGCATTATCAGAACAAAAACGATTTACAGACACAAGATTTTTGGTAATCTGAGGCACACATAAGAGATTGCGAAGAAGAAATTTTGAGTGAGAAGAGGAGAGAAAAGAGTCACCGAAATGAGTAATGGGTAGTGCAGTTCCATCACCAACTTTGATCTGTTCATGACCAGCATAAGTGTCGGCTGAGAGATTCAGATTTTGCAAATCAGAGGTTATATGGTTTGTAGCAGCTGAATCAGGATACCATTGTTTGTCAAGAGATGAATCAGAGGTGATATAATGAGCTGAGAGAGAATGTGGAGGCTCATATTGATATGCATTGTCAAATCTGTGATAGCATTGTAATGCTACATGGCCCATTTTATTACAGACTTGACAAGTGGGCTTGCCATGTTGCTGCGAGAGGGGCTGAAAAGATGAAGGTGAGCGACCTCCTCTGTTGCGACCACCACGATAGCCATTACGACCACCACGGTAGTCATTACGACCACCACGGTAGTTGCCGCGGGATGCACGAGTAGGAGTAGCTGTGGTAAGATTTATGGAGGGATTAGGGAGCAGACCTTGTTGAATGGAAGTGAGAGAGAGACGACTTTCAAATGTGAGAAGCAGGTTGAAGAGTTCTCCAGAGGGCTCGAGTGGTTACGGAAATAACGAAGGCTTCGAATTCAGAGTTAAGCCCATTGAGAAGGTAGGAAACAACCTCGGAATCTCTCAAAGGTTCTCCTGCAGCAGTCATGGTGTCTGATAGAAGACGGACTTTGCGATAGTATTCTGTCACTGATAAGGAACCCTTTTTGATGTTGGTGAGTTGGTGACGAATTTGGAAGATTTTAGCTTGGGATTGGGAGGTAAACATGGTGTCGAGAGTGACCCAAAGTTCTCTAGATGTGTGAGAGGAGATAACCTGTGCAAGGATGGGTTCAGAAAGTGAAGAAAGAAGAGCACTGAGTAAAAGTTGGTCAGTGCGACGCCACTGGAGGTATTGTGGGTTTGTTTGAGGTGGAGAAGGGATTGATGGTGATGGGGACGTCGCTGGAAGAAGTGGTGGAGGTGGGGGAGAAGAACCATCAATAAAATGATAGAGTTCTTGGCCATGGAGGTAAGGAATAATCTGAGCTCGCCAGAGAAGGTAGTTATCTGACCCGAGTTTCACAGAAACAATGTGCGAAAAATTGCTTGGAAGTTGGAAGGTGATGGGATGGTCTTTGTCAAGTGGAGAAGAAATTTTTTCACCAGCCATGGATAGACGTTAGTCGTAGTCCAGCTCTGGTACCATGTTTGAGTTTGAGTTGAGAAGGAAGAAAGAGTATTCTAAAAATGTTCTATTCTCATTACTGATATGAATTTACAAAGAAGTATTTATAGACATGCAGAGCTATACAGAAGAGTTGGCATGCGCATAGTGTCAGGCGGCTGGTGTGCGCTGCTGTACAAGGATATGGCAGAGTTGGTTAGAATATTTCCTGAGCACTATATTACAGCCAATCAAAACAAAGCAACTCAGCCATAAATGTGTCTTCAACTCTGCTCTACGTGACTCCAGAGTTGTCTGGACAGATGGATGAAATGGTAGAGTCTTGCTTAGCCATGGTTGAGCTAGAGGTGGAAGTGATTTGTTCAATATGTGATATTATTGATCATGGTTTTTGAGCCAATATTATAATTAATTAGGAGGACCATCGAAATTGCTAACCTTCACAGTTGGAAATTGATGAGGTAGCTTTGCTCCAGAGAGAGTACTGCGTGTAGTACGTACGAACTCCAAGTAAATGAGGTTTTTGACACTCTCAACCTTGCACGATAATTTTGCTACAAAGTGGATTATATTTATAGATCGACGTCTGGCCCCCATTATGTAGCGATCATTATCATAATTAAGACTAGATATATATTAAAATGACTATATTGTCCAAATTAGAATACGAAAGATCAAAGATCCAAAACACATTATTGATTCTTTACCCCCCAAGTATTTTGGAACTTGTACTCTTGATCTTCTCCAAAGAAATGTTTTTAAAAAGAGTAATGATAGGTTTAAATCATTTTTACAATAATATTTTAAATTGAGAATATTTTTATAAAACGATATTATTTTTATGTTATTTTATAAAAATGTCCCTAATTAAAAACATAATTATTTAAATAATTATAAAAAAGATTTTACGTATATCATTGACGACAATTGCAGTAACTTTTTTTCCGCGTTATGTCCGTACATTTTTACTTCTTTGGATATGTAATATAATTTTTAGAAAACTCAGTTTTATTACCAATTAATAATTTTGTTTCTTTATCAAAATTATTAAAAGAACTTTCTTCTATATAGATAACATCCTTAATAAAATACTTACATGACATATAATTTGATTTAAAAGAGAAATCTTAAAATTTAAATCTTATAAATCAAAATATTATTTAAATAGTATATATAGACGATATAATCTACTCAACGACTTTGAAAAAAGATCAATAACTCCTACATATTTGCTCTTCTTAGTTTTCAAGGTCTCATGATCAAAGCCAAAGTATTGGTACTGAAGCAAATTAATAAAATCTGGAAGTTGAAAAGTTTTTTAATCTTCCGACGAATTTTTAATTAATAAAATCTGGTAGTTGAAAAGTATTGGTCGCGAAAAAACTTTTAATCTTCCAACGAATTTTTCATCTCAAAAAATGAAAAGTCATTGCAAAAGACCAATTTAGTATTTGCGGCGATTTTATCCGTCGTAAAAAGTGTAAAAATCGCTGCAAATAATGACTCTTTGCGACGATTATATTTGCAACAGATAGAAAATCACCGCAAAAGACCTTATTTCTTGTAGTATGAATTAGTTACAAAAGACAGTCAAGCATTTGGTCTATTCATGGCCAATGGTTTAATTAATATTGCCAACATCAACGCAGTTGTTTTGTAATTCTCAGCTGGTGAGAATATTCATATAAGTCATTTCTTGGAGGTAGATTTTGTTAGGATTGTTCTTTTTATTTAGTTTGTAAGTTTTTGATTTTCTTAATTTGTGATTAAATCTTTTAGTTCCTGATATCTTAATTTTGAAAATGATATGGTTACTACTCTCCTAATATCTAATATTTATTATTTTTTTTTGTATTTGATTTTTTTTTTTTTACTTTTAATTTTACTTAATGGTTAAGGAAATAAATATTAGTAAAATGATATATTTTTAAAATTTTTTCTTAATGATTAAGGATTTTAAAAAAATACTTAAAAGAGGATGATAAAAAAATATACACTATAAATAATAAATAAGTAGTAAAAAGATAGTAACTCTATCACTATTCTTTAATCTTTATACTTATTTATAATCCATATGCATGTCTGGTTAAGAAAAGCCAGGAGAAGTTACCTACTGCCAATGGAGGCAACTTGTGTTTTACATCTGTTATTTATATATCTCTCTATATATAAAAAGTATCTATTTAACAGAAATTGTTGGTTTAACGTTTTGTCGTTGTGTTCGGTTAAAGTTAAAGGGATTTGTCAATTTGTCGTTACCTTTAAAATTCTCCTCTATCAGCCATCATCATTTCACATCATCATTTTCGGTTAGATAACAACTCATTAAAAAATTAATCTCGGTTAAAAAAAAAATTAAAACCTCATGATCCAGATACACAACATCTATTCTCGAGATTGAAAGAAAAAGATTTACACTGAATGATCAAAGAGTATATTTATTTCTAAACAGTAAAACAATAAGAAAAATAAAAATAAAAAACTCTTTAAATTCCTTCGGTTCATTCATCTGCCTGGATAATGAAAATTTATCATTAACTCGGTCAACGTCAATCCATCCTCTTCAATTGCGCCATTATATCAGTCCTGCAAGTGAGAACAGAAAACACAGAACATTAAAAGGATTTGGGGGTTAGTCAATTACTAACCTATTCCTTCTGCATATTATTCTTCTTCATTACATGTGATTTTTTGAGAAAAAAATTTTAGTTCTTAATTTTATTTGTAATTTCTTCTTTTCCCATTTATTTTATGTTTTCAGTATAGTATTTTCTGTTCTTTTTTTTTTCTTTTTTTACTGCAGTGTTTATTATTTTCTGTGAATTATTTTTAATGATTAGTTTTCAGATCTTGTTGATTAAAGACTTTAGAACTTAATAAAAAACAGAAAAATAAATCGTGCAACTGCATATTCAGTTTATCTTCTATTTCTCAGTTTCTTCTATGCTCTGTTTCTCTCAAAATAGGTGTGTGGAAGCAGCGCAGTAGTGCTCAGGTTTGAAGGAACATTGAAAAGGTCATTCTAACTGCCTTTTGTGTGTTTGTTTATAGAATATTTATAGCCTATCTATGTTTTGTGTTTATAGTTTATATATAGTCTACCTATACATTACACATGTTAGTTAATATTTCTAAGAAAAATGTAGCGGACATAATTAGAAAATCAAGTAAAAAAACTGAGGGAAAGAAAGGTCAGAAATTACTATATATTAATGGAATGCCTTGGAATGAATATTGCATGCATTAGAAATATCTCCACTTCAAGTGCCGAAAGCTATTCCTGTAATTAAAGACATCAAATTTAGAATAGCTCTCATTTGAAATGACTAGGCAACAATATGCATAGTGAAACAACACATAATACATATCCTAATACAAAGGCTTTAATCTTCCGACACATACCCAAAGCTATGGTTGAACCAACGCCGTTTCTAACCCAAAGCCAAACCAGAGGTTTTCCATTACTGAAAAACTCAAACTAACCGCGAAAATATATTTATTTTGCTAAGAGAATGTGAAAAAAGAAAAAAAAAATACAACTGACGGGCACATGAACTCAAAAAAATAGAGCTATTTTAATCTATAAAGAAACCGAAGATACCCATTGCAAAAAACTTAAAATCAAACCCAAAAAAATTAGAAGCAAAACAAAATTTTAAGATGCAAAAAGAAAGGTACACAATTTTAAAGAGAAAGACTAAAGGCAATCCCAACAAAACCCAACGATTCATAAAGTTTATCTCAATCTCTCTCAGTCTGTAAGAAGCTAGAAGGAAAAAATTAAAAAAAAAAAAAA
>QEOT01009364.1:152488-163874 GCA_003123785.1 Pterocarya stenoptera | reverse complement strand
AAAAAAAAACCAAACAAACACAAATCTGAAGAAGAAACCTTCCGATTTGTAAGAAGTTGCAAGATAAATATTATTCTACCAAAATATTAGAGCCGAGATCTTAATATTAAAAAGGAAGAGCAAATAAAAACCTACAAATCTGTAAAAAAAACCTTTAGATCTGTGAAGTGACTTCATTCGCCCATACAAGAAAAAATAATAAGGAATATTTCTATGTATGAAAAAAAAGAGATGCCTATAGGAAAGCATAAGAAAATTATTGAGAGAAAAAAAAAACTTAAATCATCCTATAAAATAAAATAAAAAATTTCAACTCAGCAACAAGAAAAAAAAAATACAAACACAAATCTGAAGAATAAACCTTCGGATCTGTAAGAAGTTGCAAGGAAAAAAATATCCTACCAAAACACAAATGGCGATTTCTGAGAAATATAATCTCAGATTTGTATGTATTAAAAAAAAATAGAAACAAGCACACAGAGATAATCAACACGCATTAGCTGGAAAAAAAAAGATCTGAAAGATGAGGCTTTAGATTCGTTATATTTCAAATTTTATTTCTAAAAAATCAGAAAATAAAAATAGACAAAGGTGTTGATTTTTTCAGATGAAAAAAAATAAAGACAAAAACCAGAGCAGGAAGAGCAAACCAACAAACTGCAACCGAAAAAACACAAAAAAAAAAAAAAAACAAAAACAAAAACAAAAAAAAATCTAAAAGATGAAACCTCAAATTAGTAAGATTTAAAAATAATAAAGTTGAAGAAATAAATAAATGAAAACAAGCACAGATATGAGGGTGGGAAGTGTAGTGTGTGTGAGAGAGCAGAAGAAAGAGAGAGTGTTGTGTGTGAGTGCGATTGAGTGTGTTGTTGGAGCTTACAAAATCACATAGAAGGTCTGGAGTTAAAGGCTCAAGAAGCTAAATAGAAGACTTGCACCTGTGTAATTGGTAGTTAAGTTAGTTATCCAATCATGAATATTAGTGGTCCAGATGGCAAGCTGTAAATAGTCAATGTATCTATATAAGTGAACTGATTGTAAAGCATTGTATTCAATTTCAATAATGAGAAGCATAGTTTTTCTTCCTCTCAAATAATCTCTCTGTTTCTGTTTCTACATTTTACATTTTACATGGTATCATCGTGTATAATTCACTTTCCGCTGCTCTCTTAAAGTTTTCTCTTCATCACTTTCTTTCTTTCTTTCTTTCTTCAGTCTTTCTGTTTCTTTCTCACTTCTATGGTGGAATCTGAATCTTCTGCGAATTCTGCTTCTATGGAAAATGCTGATACTTCTTCAAGAAATCCATCGGATGATTCTTCAAGTTTTTATTACTTGCATCCATCAGACAATCTTGGAGCACTCTTAGTCTCTGAGATCTTTACTGGTGAGAACTATGTTGCATGGAGTAGAGCCATCTCCATTGCCCTTATGGTAAAAAACAAGATTGCATTCATAGATGGTACTATACCTCAGTCCAATCTTGGTGACCCTCGAATTTGAACTGCTTGGTTGAGAGCAAATAACCTTGTTCTATCTTGGTTAATGAATTCTATAGCCAAAGAGATTCGTGGCAGTTTGTTATACTTCACAACTGCATATGACATTTGGGAAGAACTCAAGACAAGGTATCTTCGAAGTGATGGTCCAAGAGTCTTTACTCTAGAAAAATCTCTTAGTTCAATTTCTCAAGGATCAAGATCGCTTACTGAGTATTTTAATGAATTCAAGACCCTCTGGGATGAATACATCAGTTACAGGCCAATTCCAAGTTGTAGATGTGGGATTCTTGACAGATGTTCTTGTAATCTTTTAAAGAACTTCACAGACAGGCATCAATCAGATTGTGTGATGAAGTTCCTCATTGGCTTGCATGACTCTTACTCCATGATGCGAAGTCAATTACTTCTCCAATCCCCTTTGCCTTCTATGAGCAAAGTATTTTCTGTGATGCTACAAAAAGAAAGCCAAACACAGAAATGGTTGGCATTTCTATAGATTCTCATGCAATGGTTGCTGCACAAACACAGAAACCTATTGCTACAAATGGTACTCGGTTCACAAAATCAAAAGTAAGAGCAGATGTCACTTGTTCCCATTGTGGATATATTGGACATCTTGCAGACAAATGTTTCCAATTGATTGGATATCCACCTGGATGGAAAGGCTCACGAGGCAAGAGAATTTTTCCTGCTCAACATGGAACCATAAACACCAGATTGCCCACTGCTAATGTTGCTTCTTCTTTGGAGTCAAATTCAAGCATCTCAAACATATTTTCTCAAGAGCAAATTCAAAACTTGCTATCACTTGCAAATAGCTTATCTCATACACACATAAATTCCAACTCCACAGCAAACACTGCTTCTACATCAGGTATTATATCATGTCACACTGTTTCTCTTGACAAAAATAATTCTCCATGGATCCTCGATACAGGAGCAACAGATCATATGCTCTGTTCTCCCCATTTTTTCAAAACAATTCATTTACCAAGTCAATCATCTATGGTTCATTTACCAAATGGCCAATCTGTTCCTATTATCTTCAATGGAGATGTACATTCTCAGCTGATATCACCTTACATAATGCCCTTTATATTCCTTCATTCAATGTTAATCTCATATCTGCTTCAAAGCTTACTAAAGATAATTCTATTGGATTGTTTTTCTTTCAATCCAAATGCATTTTGCAGAACCTAATCAGCTGGAAGATGATTGGTCTTGCTGAAGTAAAGTCTGGCCTATACCACCTACAACAACCTTCTGTTCAAGCAAGGAGTAAACCAGATTTTAATTGTGTACCTTCTCTTTCTTTAGCAAATAACTGTAACATCAATGTTGACATTTGGCATATTCGACTAGGACATATTCCATCCACCAGATTAAAATTCATCAGTAAGATAGATTCCAATGTATTAGCAAATCAAAATCATATCTGTGAAGTCTGTCCTTTAGCCAAACAGAAAAGGCTATCATTCCCTGTATCAAATAGCAATTCAAATAAAGCTTTTCAGTTAGTCCATTGTGACATTTGGGGCCCTTTCTCAACCATTTCATACTCTGGTTTTAGTTACTTCCTAACAATTGTAGATGACTATACAAGATTCACTTGGCTTTATCTCATGAAAACCAAAACAGAAACTCGCACCATTCTCACAAATTTTGTGTCTTAAATTCATACTCAGTTCAACACAACTATTCAAACTCTTATGACTGATAATGGCCAAGAGTTTAACATGCCTAATTTCTATAATGATCATGGCATAATACATCAATTGTCTTGTGTTGAAACACCCCAACAGAATGGTAGGGTTGAAAGAAAACATCAACACCTACTTAATGTTGCTAGAGCTTTGCTTTTTCAGTCAAAGTTGCCACTTTCTTATTGGACAGAGTGTGTGTTAACAACAACACGTCTCATAAATCGAACCCCTTCTTCCATTCTCAAAAATCAGACACCATACTTCCTTTATTCCAAAAACACCCAGATTACAACTATCTTAAAGTCTTTGGGTGTTTGTGTTTTGCTAGCACATTCACAGCTCATAGAGGAAAATTCCAACCAAGAGCTTCCAAGTGCCTCTTTCTAGGTTACCCACCAAATATCAAAGGATATAAGCTTTTGGATCTTGTTACTCTCAAAACATTTGTTTCCAGAAATGTAATCTTCCATGAATCCATATTCCCTTCCATACCAAACGCAGTTCATACACCTTTTGTATTTCCAAATTTTCCTTAGGTTTTTGAATTTTCAGAACCTCAAATACTCAATTTTCCTCAACCTCCTTCACTTCCCGTTACATCAAGTACTGAAATTCAAACTCTCAGAAGGTCTCAAAGGATCAGAAATCCTCCTACACACTTACAGAATTTCTATTGTGGTCATATGGCACAGACAACTTCAGTCACTCAATCATCTCCCAACTGCAATTCAACTTCTAATGAAGGTAAGCCTCATTCTATATTTCCTTATCTTTCTACTTCTCAATTATCTCCTAGATATAAAGCTTTTGTTGCTTCCATTACTTTAACTTTCGAACCCAAAACATTCAAACAAGCTATTTCTCATCCTCAATGGCAAGCTGCCATGGCAGATGAAATAAAGGCTCTTGAGTTAAGCAAAACATGGGATCTTGCTGTTTTACCTCCAAACAAGATTGCAATAGGTTGTAAATGGGTTTATCGTGTCAAGTTTAAAGCTGATGGCACAGTTGAAAGGTATAAAGCAAGGCTAGTGGCAAAGGGCTACACTCAACAAGAGGGGCTGGATTTTTTTGATACTTATTCTCCTGTTGCTAAGATGACAACTGTGAGAGTCTTATTTGCTATTGCTGCAGTAAAACAGTGGCATTTACATCAATTAGATGTAAATAATGCCTTCTTGCATGGAGATCTTAATGAAGAAGTGTATATGCAATTGCCACCGGGCTATTCCTCAACCAATGACCCTCGAGTATGTAAGCTCAAAAAGAGTCTATATGGGCTGAAACAGGCATCAAGACAATGGTTTTCCAAATTGTCTCATTCTCTGATGCAACTTGGCTTCACTCAGGGTAAATCAGACTCCTCTTTATTCATCAAACAAACTTCCTCAGCTTTCATAGCTTTACTCATTTATGTTGATGATGTAATCCTTGCATCTGATAGCATTGATCAGATTAATATAGTGAAGAAATTTCTACATGATTCTTTTACTATCAAGGATCTTGGTGAACTCAAATACATCTTGGGTCTGGAAATAGCCAGATCAACTAAAGGCATTACTGTTTCTCAAAGAAAATATGCCCTGGATATTCTACAAGATAGTGGCTTCTCTGGTTGTAAACCAGTAGCTTTTCCTATGGAGTCCAATTTGAAACTCAGTGCAACAGATTCTTCGCCATCTCTCACTGATCCTGGATCATATAGGAGACTTGTAGGTCGATTGTTGTACTTAACTATAACTCAACCTGACATAGCATATTCTGTTCAAGCATTGAGTTAGTTTATGGCCAACCCAAGTACATTCCATCTTCAAGCTGCTGAAAGGGTACTTAGATACATTAAAGCTACACCAGGTCAGGGACTTTTCATGTCTGCAAACTCATCTCTACATCTAAAAGCATACTCAGATAGTGACTGGGCTGGTTGCTTGGACACTAGAAGAAGTGTAACTGGGTTCACAGTGATCATAGGGGACTTTCTTGTCTCATGGAAATCGAAGAAACAACCTACTGTCAGCAGATCATCTGCTGAATCTGAGTACAGGGCCTTAGCTACAACTACATGTGAAATTCAATGGCTTCTATATCAGCTAGCTGATTTAAATGTTCAACATTCTCAAGCTGCCTTACTATATACTGATAGCAAGCCAGCCTCTGAAATTGCTTCTAATCCTGTGCATCACGAAAGGACTAAGCATATTCAACTGGATTGTCACTTAGTTCGAGAAAAATTACAAGAAGGCCTCATTAAAATCATACACATTCCTTCTAAACATCAGTTAGTTGATATATTAACCAAACCCCTTGGTTCCCTCAGTTTTCATCATCTTATTCACAAGATGGGAATGATTAACATCCATTCTCATCTTGAGGGGGGGTGTTGGAGCTTACAAAATCACATAGAAGGTCTGGAGTTAAAGGCTCAAGAAGCTAAACAGAAGACTTGCACCCGTGTAATTGGTAGTAAGTTAGTTATCCAATCATGAATATTAGTGGTCCAGATGGCAAGCTGTAAATAGTCAATGTATCTATATAAGTGAACTGATTGTAAAGCATTGTATTCAATTTCAATAATGAGAAGCATAGTTTTTCTTCCTCTCAAATAATCTCTCTGTTTCTGTTTCTACATTTTACATTTTACATGTGTGAGGGGTTAGAGAAGCAGATGGAGGTTGAAGGTTAGAGAGAATCGGTGAAAAACAGAGAGAGTTGAGAGAGAGTAGGTCTGAAGGGGGAGTATACAGAGGATTGAGAGAGAGCAAGAGAGTGGGAGAGGGAGAACCTTCGAGAGAGAGTGAGAAAGAGAGGTAAGAAATTCTTATAGCTAAAAAAGAATAGTATAAAAAAAATAAATACACAAGTTTTTTGAATTACATGTACATTATTGATCATATTGTTCATTGAACCTGTGGTTAATGCTGAAAATAACCGTGGGTATAGACAAATAAAGAGTTGTCATATCCATTGTAATATCTTGTCAAACACACACTTCAATAACTTTATTTGTACCCTCCTCTGCGTACTTCCCTCTCTTTGAATATAAGATAAAAAAATAAAAAATAAAGTCCACAATTGTAAATTGGCTTTTCAAACAAGGCACAGATATCAACTACTGCCACACTTAGTGATGAACACATCACAACCTTGTCCTTAGCGATTGTGCCCATTTTCTTTTGTCTTACCAAAACAATCTCTCCCACTCTCTCCAGGCTCTTTATAGAGCTCATAAATTCTCGCCACCTTTCCTTTAAATTATAATGATCCGCTTAATATCTCTATTCTTTTTAGAAGATGATCCAGACAAATTATCAAATTTAAGGTTTGGAAGATTTGGAAGATTCAAACTATATACCTCTTCTTTGTGGAGAAATTATAAATAAAAAATAAAAAAAATCAAAAGATTCAAGTTTATGTAAATTTAAAGAAACTAAATGAGAAAAAAATATAGATATTTTAATGTTCTCTCTATTGAGGTAATACAAAATGAGAAAAATACTAGATCATCATCTTAAAATCAAAATTATCTCAAACATTACATAAACATATCACAACGATAATTATTTATAAATTATTTAATTAATCAAAAATATTATGTTTTTATTATTAAAAAATTAATTCTTAACAAAAATAAATAAATATAAACTAAGCAAACGTGCATTGCACGTTGCTTTCACCTAGTATATATATATATAATTATATATACTAGGACAGGATAAACGTGCAAAGCACGAAAATCATTGAATCATAAATTTAATTAAAAATATTATAAATTAGTAAAATATTTGGGCTACTTTAAATTAAGTCATGAAAGCCTAAATTCTCAAAATAGATTTACATAATTATTCAAGAAATCTATAAATATTAATATCACTTAAATATCCTTATTAACATGTCTTCATTTTCATTTAACAACATGGTAGATAATTATATCAAATTCCATTAAAATATACAGTAAAGATCTCGTTTAACAAAATAGACTAATCCATTCAAAAAATTTTAATTTCTTATTATCATTATTACTGAATTTAGTTGTAGTAGAATAATAGTTAATAATATAACTTAAATAAAACTATTATTTATGCAAATACAAATATTGAGGCTTAGGACAAGGTGTACAACGGAATAAAACTAACTTCAAGCAAGACCAATAATAATAAAACTCACGTGAGTCCGATTCCAACATAAAATAACTTATTAATTATTTTGTAAAAATGATCGATTGGATTTAGATATGAGTAGAGATGGTTTGTGAATAGTAAAATAAAATATTTTTAAAATATTATTTTTAATATTATTATTGTTTTAGGATTTGAAAAAATTGAATTGTTTATTATATTTTGTGTGGAAATTTGAAAAATTTGTTTTGGAATTTAAAAAAGTTAAATTGTTTATTGTATTTTGTATAGAAATTTGAAAAAGTTGTTTTGGGATTTGAAAAAAATATATTATTATATTTTATGTGAGAATTTGAAAAAGTTGTAATGATAAAGATGAGATGAGTTGAGGAGGTTTGTGAATTCAAACGATCCAAACTCATCAAAGAAATCAAGCCCTTGTAAACCATTAGTCCAGAAACAATTCCGCTGTGTCTTAAACACTAAGGGGTATATATATATGTAATAATAGCAAAATAATTATTTATTAAATTCTACAATGAAACTACACGTCAAATGGTCAAAGATTTTAAGGGTCTTTTGATAAAACAAGACTTAAGAGACTTAACGGAAAAATAAGAAAAGTTATTGTTCACAGTTAGATAGCCACATATTATAATAGAGTAGATATATATCACTGTGATTTAGGGTTAATTAAAAAGTAAGTATCTGAATTTTTTATATTTTTATAATTTGATGTCTCAATTTTCACCTTAATTTCATAAAATTAATATCAATCTTTTACAAAAATAAAATGAGAATTAATTAGCTGATTTAAAGCTGATGTCTTACGTACATATATGTCAGCTTTTAATTAGCTGGCGTAGATATTGATCCACGTAGTAGTCTATCAACGGCAGACATCTCGATGAATATTTTAATGTTTTTGTGGTTTAACCTCACGTAACATGGATGACAAGCTTTCACATGGCATTAGCCAATCAAAGACCGACATCATCACGTGGCCATTTTTTGTTTTTTTAATGTTTTTTTGTTATTTTTTGGATTTTTCATAAAAGAAATTAAATTCATCCCATTTTAACCTATTTCATATATTTTAATCTAAAATTTTAAATTCATCTCAATTTTAAAAAAATTAAATTCATTTCAATTAAATTTATAAAATATTATCATTATAACTCAATTCAACTTATTTCAAACGGGCAAACTAAACTTAACATCAGGCAACAACAAATGACAAGCTTTTCACACGGCGAGACATTGCAATTTTGAGTAGCCTTGTAGTTCTCCGCTTACGGGCTGGTTCGGATTTAAAAATTATATGAGATTATTTTAAATGAAATATGAAAGTTGAAAAAAAAATTTATTTAAATATTATTTTTTAATATTATTATTATTTTAAAATTTGAAAATGTTGAATTGAAATTTGAAAAAATTGAATTGTTTATTGTATTTTATGTGAAAATTTTAAAAAATTGTAATGATGAAATAAGATGAAATAAAATATTTTCTAAATCCAAGCCTAAATAAGCTGTAAGTTGTAACCCTTCCAGTTCCGATACCAATGCTCTAAGAGCACTAGTATTGGACTCATCAAATGAGTCCAATCTCTATAATTTGATGAATTCAACTTAAAAAAGCCGGCATTAGATTCACCTTCAGTATATTTGACAAGCTATGAGCTATAGTGTAATCGAATTTATTTTCAAATTTGAAGATCGACTGTTCCACATCTATCTCATTATTTTATTACAAAAACTGATAGATTCCGTTGTTATTTTCGTACGCAATTTCATTTTTCTTTCTCTCTCTTCCTCTTCTCTGCTTTCTTCTTCATGACCAAATCCCTCAAAATCCCAAAATCCCTCTTTCTCCTTCCTCTCCTATCCCTTCCCGATTTCTTTCTTCCTCTTCATTTCTTTCTTCCTCTCCTCTCTTCCGGTTCGTTTCTTCCCTCCGTTTCCTTTCCTATTTTTGGACGAGCAAGAAAGTTCCCTTTGCTGTGAGAGGAGAGCAGCTCGTCTTCGTCACTAGGGTTTCAGCAAATCGCCATCACCTCCATAGGTGCACTGTGCGGTGCTTTCTCTCCTTTCAGCAAATTGCAGAGCTACAGTGCCCGATTCGAAAATTTGAGCTTCGATCCTTCACGCAAAAACAGAGCAATCAACACTGGTTTCTCTCCTTTTAGGTTCATGCTTCACTTCTTCCCCTCAAATGACAATCTGCAACCCTAGTTTCAATAAACAGAGAAATTGGTCAGCCCGGATGGGGGCTTTTGCTCTCGGTGAACACATACATGGTTACTGATCAAGTTTCATGTTTTTTGTTTGGCTGATTTTTAGGCGCACTCAGTGTTGGAGATTGTCAAACAAGTGGTACGATCCTCGGCTTGTATACATTAACAGTTTTCTAGGATAGTTTAACATTTTGTGTATACAAATATAGAATATAGAGAGTGGAAAGAGTGATTTATATGATGAGAAAAATAATATGCACGATTTATGCTTTTCTGCCGTGCCAATGGATTACATATTCAGTAATTTTTTGCCGTTAGATTATACTTGGAATCTGCTCTTATTTCCAGAAGTAATGCATGTTAATTTATCTTTGTTAATCTCTTTCATTCTAGGAGGCAAGCAGTGGTGTTATTCTTCCATACTAAACTATTTATCTACAAATTAATATAATGCATTTGGAAGCAAATTAATATGGATAACATATCAAATATGTTTTAGACATATGGGTATGTCAGAAAAATAAAAATTTTCTAGCCTAAATTGCCAACTGAATTTATTGCACGATTTGCCAACCAAAATATGGTAGCCACCTTGTGGTTTGGCTTCCCAGTATTGCCAGTTCTATTTCCAAATTTCAGGTGTATAATTTCTAAGTTGGCACCTATATGTATTATGATATAATTAGGCCACCAGGCCTTAATCTTGGCCCATCATCTGTTTCTCATTTCATCTTGCCAGGAATTAATTGAGACACAAATTTAAGTATCAAATTAAATTATTACTTAACATATGGTTAGTATAATTGCAAGATATAAAAAAAAAAATTAAAAAAATTATTATTAAAAAAATAATATTATATTATTATTTTGATGAATCTAATGGCTAATCCAATGTGGGATTATAGATGTGAAGGTTTTATATTTATGAAAAATATGTACTTTTTATCAAATTTTGAAGATAGATTTGATGAATCCAATGCTAATGCTCTAACTCATCCAATTCCAAAGCCTCTACGTATCATTTATGGAAGAGGTTGAGTCTCATCCAACACCCAACACGGGAAATATTATTGTTATTAAATTAGATAGATTATACGGTCAGAATTTAAATTTAAAAATTTTATATCGAATGAAATTATCACTTATTTTAAAATTTGAACTGATGAAAAAAATAAATTGAATTATTTATATTATATTTTTAAAAAGAATTAAGGGAGTTAAACAAAAAATAATTATTATTTTAAATATTTAATTGATTTAAACTGGTCATAAGTAATGACATCAGCTACGAACAACACACTACAAGAAATACTGGCTATTCGATTTTTTGCTTGTCGGTAATAAAATTGTTGCAATAGATCATTGTTCGCGGCGATTTAGCAAGTCGACGCGGCTTCCCACCCGCTACTTTTTAGTTTCGCCTTTTGTAGTGATTTTAATCTCAATTGCGGCGAAAAAAAATCGATGGAAATATTTTTAGATTTTGCAGCGATTTTAAGTACAATTTCAGCATAAGAAATCGCTGTAAAAGGTGAAAACGATTTTGAGGCGGAAAATTTCGCTGCAATTGCCCTTTTAATGTGCACGGCACCAAAACGCACAAAAATCAGATTTCCCTCCCTCACCCGTAACATTTCTCCCCTGTACTCCCGAATCTCGAGTACTTCACCTTCTTCCCCCAATTTCTTCTTCTCCATTTTCTCAACACCTGCACATTAAGCAAAACCCACTCAAAAACTGCTCTTACCCGGCTGTCTCTTCCATCGAAATCCACCACTAACAGCGGAGACTCCACCGATTTGGCCTCAGTGGAAGCAAAACCCACTC
>QEOT01009364.1:32005-152474 GCA_003123785.1 Pterocarya stenoptera | reverse complement strand
GCTCTTACCCGGCTGTCTCTTCCATCGAAATCCACCACTAACAGCGGAGACTCCACCGATTTGGCCTCAGTGGAAGCAAAACCCACTCATCGTCGTGCATGACTCACGAGTTAGTGGTTCCACTTCAAAAAGTGGGGTTTTTGGAGATGTTCTAAACTGCCTTTCTACATCAACCAAGACCTTCTTGCTTAGTAGTAATCCAACTCGCCATTACTGCCCGTCCTCTCCTCCACTCGGTTGGAGTTGATTATTGTTGGTAAGAAACTCTGTTTCTTAAGTTTAAGTTTATTTTATTCGTTTATTTTCGTTTTAATTTTGGTTTCTGACCTAATTAGAGACGGATAATTAAAATGACAAGGAGAAACCTAGTCAGAGTTTTGCCTTGTTTTGCAACAAGTAGGCTCATGGTTTTGATGTGATTTAGGCATCGATTGCATGTTCTAGGGCATGAAATTATTACAAAATATTTAGGGGTTTTGAAATGATATAAACCCTAAATAAAGTGCTCCATAGTTCAAAATTTAAAGTAACAAGTTTATTTGTGGTACCGCAAGGCTAAAAACTTAATGATTTGTTGAACAATCCTCTCTCAAACCAAGAGTGCTCTATGAATCAAGAAGTAGAGAAGCGAATGTAGGTTTGGTAGGTTTGGCTTGACAAGGATGGCTCGGGTTGGATCAAGCAAACAATAGAGTACTTAGGATTGCTTATTAGTTGTCAGTCTTATGACTTTTATAGTTGCCATTTCTGAAATGTATACCTAAATCCACATCTAAATATAGTAGTTTGAAGAGTAAAAAATGTGAACTTGGGGGGCAGTGAGTTGGTGAATTTAGTTTGCAGCAGTCATTAGCTTCTATGAGAAGTAACGTGTAACTTATACCTAGGGTTAACAATTAGCATAAAACTAATTATCTGACTTCATAGTTCTGGAAAAAGAAAAACAAGAAAAGAGTAGCAAAGAATGAAGAAGATGGAAAGTTGAAGAGAGAAGGAAGAAGATTTGTGAAGAAGAAGAGAAGGAAGGAGACAGCAGAGAGAAATAATAAACAGTAGTAATTAAGATGGATGCACAGTTAATAAACTCCTGCGGCAGAGCTGACCTGGAGTATGCAGATGCATGAGCAAGTATGAGGCGGCATGGCCGACCGATGCATGATAATTTATGCTAAAATAAGATAGAAATGAATATAAACAAACTTGTATATTGAAAATAATATAAACAAATTACAAGTTGGAGGAAGTAGGAAAGTTGTCACAAGGTTACAGGCTTGTGGATCACAGGTTAAGAACAAGGGGATACCTTGAGGGAGAGAGAGAAGAGAGATAAGTGATTCGAACAAGTGATGCCTCAGACTGAGGCCAGGCTTCTCTTTTATAAGCGAAGAGAGCACTGTTACAAGTCACTGTTTGAAATAGTTAAATGAAACAGTAAAGTAATAAAGCCGGTCAATGAACAATAAAAGTGAACATTACTTTTTACTATTCATTACAGGTGTCAAAACGATGTCGAATCCGGGTAGAGGGGTCCGTCATCTTTTGTGCTGATCCATGGCTCGGGTAGTGGAGTCTTGACTCAGCAAAGTATTTTGTCTTGTCTTCTTCCGGGTAGAGGGAATGGAGACAAGTCTTCATTCATCATCAGACAATTTTGGAGTATCATACTCCTTGGAGTGTCCAAAGAAGGAATAAGGATCATAGGGTTCATTATCAACAGAGGCTTCTGAAGAGGCTTCTGTTTTCTCATCATCCGAGGGTTCATGAACCTTTTGTAGAAGTAAGTGAATTAAATCTTTGTTGGCAATTCCAGGAATAATATTCTTTTTCTTGGATTTGCTGGATTTAACTGAAGCAGTTGAAGTAGTCTCCTTTCCTTTTCCTTTGGAGGAACTTGAGGTAGGAGTTTTGTCTTTGGCTGGTTTGGAGTCAGCCTTTGAAGTAATGGGGAGATTTTCAGGGAACTCGATCATGTTGGTTAGATCAGGAGCGAGTTGTGAGAAATCTCTGGAAACATTTTTTGAAATATCGGCAGAATAACTGAACTTATCCCACCATTTAGTGAAGCAATGGCGACTTAAGATATCACCATTCCTTTGATAATTCCATTTTAATATCTAGGGTATTTTATACTTCTGGCAGAAATGGAGATCATAAGGGAATTTTTGTTGGTGACGATTGAGTTTGGAAGTAATGGTGTCCGAGAAAATCTTGTAGGTAGAAACAAGATCTTCGGGGAGATTTTGGGGAATTAAACCAAACTGGTCCCACCATTGAAGGAACCAAAGTGGAAAATCTGGTTTTGAAATTTTGTCAAAAGATAGGAACCAGGAATGGTTCATGTCTGGAGTCTGGTGAAGCATGAAGCGGAACCAGGCTTTGACATAATCATGGTAATTGAAATAGATATCAGTGTCAAGTCTTTGGGAGGAAAATAGATTACCATTCCATTGTTCTTAAGTGATGAAGGAAACAATCTTGGCACTGTGAAAAATTAATTTTTTGGAGTCATTCTTATAAAAAATGGGTTTGATGATAAGAGACTTTGTTTGAAGTAAGATGGAAGTATAAAACTGGAGATTTTTATTTGCATTTTCAGGAATCCAATGGAATCCTGGGGGAAAATAAGAGGTGGCCAATTTGAATGTGTCATTCTGTTTGGCACGGTTTGGTTCTATGTGAAATAAGTTATGGCCAAAAGGTTTGGGAATATAGGGAGAAGTATTTTTCTGGAACCGGTAGGAGGTTTCAGAAGGTGCAGATGCAATGGCTTTGGCGTAAGGATCATGATCTGTAGCCAAGGTTAAAGCATAGGAAGCAGATGTACCAAGAGGTGTAAACCTATTGGCAATGTCAAGGGAAGTAGTAGGCTCAGTTTTGGTGAGCTTTTTAGTAGGGACGGGAGGTAGTGCAGGCAGGGATGAAGAAGCAAGGGTAGAGTGTTTAGGTCTTCCTTTTTTCTTTTCCATGGTTGGGTGTCTGCAAAAATTCACGGGTAAGAAAATCAGGTATTGAATTTTCGGAACCGGAAATATATTCTATATTAAAATCGAAAACACTTAAAATAGCTTGCCATCGTGCAAAAATTTGTTTTGATGCAATGTTTTGAACATCATTTTCCAAAACATATTTGGCTGACTGGCAGTCAATCCTTAATAGGAATTTTTTATTAAGTAAATCAGATTGAAATTTTGATATGCATAGTACTATAGAAAGAATTTCTTTTTTAATAGTACTATAATTAAATTGTGCAGGGGTCCAGGTTCCGGAATGGAAGCGAACAATTTGTTCAGATGAACCTGGTGAAACACATTGTTTCAGAATACCACCGTAACCAATATCGGAGGCATCAGTTTCAACAATTTTAAATAGTTCAGAATCAGAAATACCAAGACATGGAAGAGTTCTAACATGTTTCTTGATTTTATGTATTAAAGCAGTATGATTATCTGACCAAGGTGGAGGATTTTGTTGTAGTCGTTTATACAGAGGACGACATTGCTTACTCAAGTCTTGGTAGAATTCAGCAACATAGTTAAGAGATCCAAGAAATCTCTGTAACTGTTTTTTATCAAGAATTTGGTCAGGAAATTTTTCAGCAAAATTAATGGCCCCGATTGATGGGTCTGATTTTTCCTTCAGAAATATCATAACCAAGGAATCGAATTTTGGTTTGAAATAATTTGATCTTGGGGGCAGAGACAACAAGACCATTGCGTTTGATGATATTGAGAAACGTCTCAAGATGTTTCCAATGTTCATCAATGGATTTTGAAAAAGATAAGGATATCATCGATATAGACGATAGAGAAAGTATTGAATGAATTAAAAATATCGTTCATGATATTCTGGAATTCACTCGGAGCATTTTTGAGACCAAAGGGCATAACGTTCCATTCGAAATGTCCAAAGGGGGTAGCAAAGGCTGTTTTATATCGGTCTGACTCACTAATCTGGATCTGCCAAAATCCTGACTTAAGGTCAAACTTGGAATAAATAACTGAATCACAAAGTCTCTGGATAAGGTCGTTTTTGTTGGGAATAGGGTATCTAATCCACTCTAAGACCTTGTTCAGGGGTTTGTAATTAATAACTAAACGGGGGGTCCCTCGTTCAATCTCAACATTTTTTTGAACATAAAAGGCAGCACATGACCAAGGGGACTTGCTATGCCTAATGATATTTTTATCGAGGAGATCAAAGATTTCTTTTTTGCAAATCTCTAAGGTCGCGCTATTCATCTGAATGGCGTTGGCCTTAGTGGGGATATTTTTCTCGTTAAATCCTTTAACATAAGGAAGAGAAACAATATATTTCTTCCTATGCCAGAAAGCATTTGGAAGATCAGAACAAACTTCGAAAATCAATTTTTTGTTAAAATTATCAATTTTTGATTGGAGTAAAGTGCTGGATAATTGATCAGAAATCTTTTTGTACTTGATTTCTTGTTGTAAGAAACACAATTGTTTTGTTTTTGCAGAAAGCAAATATTTCAATCCTTTATCAACATTTATCTCATTGCGAGAGGCAAAATAAAATTTAACTTTTTGACCGAGAAGGGTGGTAGTAATACCATCTTTATCGGTTTCAAAGGGATATAAAGATGAAATAAAAGGGATTCCTAATATGACCTTATCGGACATATTTTGGATTAGAACAGAAGGTATTTTAAAGCAGACATTATCTTGGCAAACATGGGCATTGTTGAGCTCATAGTTGATCTTCATTTGGGATCTGTTTGCTGAAGATAATTTTTCAGTAGATTTTTCAAAATATTTAAAAGGTATTAGGCCTTCTTGTATACAGTTTAAATCTGAACCAGAATCAATCATAGCAACAACAGAAAAATGAAAATCATGTGAAACAACAATCGTAACACGTGAAAACCATTTTGGAGGAATTGTATGATGAACTAAACAGATCTAGTTTCCAGCTGATGACTCAGCTTGTTCACCATTATCTGATTCATTTGCTTGCTCATTATCAGATGGAATTTCTTGATCAAACTTTTTATCAATTTGAAAACGTAGAAATTCTTGTTTTAGTTCAGTATTTTCAAGTCGAAGATTACTGATCTTAGTTTTGAGTTCATTAATCTCTTTCTTGATTTTATTGATTTCATGTTGTAAATCATTTGTGGAAATAACCTTGGGTTTTTGTTTTTCAAACCTTGCCAAGGTATCTTGAAAGCTAATCCTGGGTTTTGAAGTAGAAGCTTCTGGTTCTTTACGAAGCAGATTCTTCTTAAACTTAAGAAGATATTCTTCTTTAAGTTCAGGATTAGTAATTTGAGAAATCAGGTTTAATAAAAGATTCTCTTGCTCTTCTTCTTTGGATATGACATTAATTGTTTTATCCAATGAGTTACAACAAGATTTTTTACAATTGCAACCAAGCTTAATATTAGCAGAATCATCTGATTTGGCTGCTGAGTGATATTCGAAATCATTAGAGCTTATATCAGGGATATCAGAAGATGAAGTAGAATGTGTTTCTAGGAGTCGAAACAATTCTTCTTGATTAATGACATTAATATTCAGCTCGTTAAGCTTTTTCTTGAATTTATTGGGTTTCTGGGGGCATTTATTAGCAAAATGTCCAGATTTTCCACAATTAAAGCAATTGTCTTTTGAAAAACTAGGTTTCTTTTTTGAAGAAAACTTTGTTTTAGAAAAAGGTTTTTTGTGAGGTTTTTTATAAAACTCATCACAGGGTTTTCTCCTGGATTCCCTGTGAGGTTTGGAATGTTTAATAAAATTATGCTTGCGAGTCGAGATGGAGCAATAGGAGGAAAGCCATATTGTTGACAAAAATTTCCCATTTCATATTTGGCTTTCGAGCTATTCTTTAGCTGTTCTCGCAGCATTCTTTGATCATTACACATACGGATACCAAATTTCTTAATTACACTGCATATATCACAGTAGGTGTAGCTGTCATAATTAAGGAACCCAGAGATATCTGTAAGTTCATCTTTAACTTTATGAGCAAACAGACGAGGTAGTCCATCAATAAACTTCTCTTTCCAGTAAGGCTTTTGACTGTCGTCACGAAGCATTACTCGAGAGATAAAAACATCTTGATACCAACTATAATCAGACATAGTATGGCATCTTAAATTATTTAAATAATCAGAAATTCGATTGGTAATATTGGAAGGAGTTCCAATGAAATGCTTAATTATTATATAGATCAAAGTATTTACACCATCAGGATGAGCGATATTGATAGCTTCATCAAATATAGGTAACCCTTTTTCATTACACTGGACAGCGTTCTGAATGGTTGTCTTAGCATCATCAGTGAGATGTTTATCCCACCAACTTCGCAAAACACCAGAAAAACCATTGGTTAAAATGGATACTATATCCGGTTGACGAATATTGTTGTTAATGTATGCATTAGCAACAAGAGACATTTTACTCATGGTATTGAGGATCTCTTGTTCAGAAAGTCCATCAATGTTCCATTCATAAATCTTATCAGCAGAATAAGAAGATTGAGTTTGAAAAACTTTATCTTCAAAACTTAAATCAGGAGGAGTAGGTCTGGAATACCAATTCTTAGTCAGACTCATTGGATTTGGTCCTTTAGAGTGGATTCTAGAAATTTCAAATTTAGGATTTAATTGAAAATCAGTGAAATTCTTTTCAAGTAAGTCAATTTCTTTGGCGACTGAATCATCTTCGGATGATGGTTCAGTGGTTTCTGGAAAGATGAACTCTCCACCATTGCGTTCAATAGCACTGGTAGAGGGTTGTTCTTTCTTAAGATCATTAAGCATTTGATTGATCTTTTCCAATCTATCAGTCTTTGTTTCAAAAATAATTTTTGACCGAGATTGAGGCAAAGCAATTAAAGGTTTTTCAATCACTGTGTTTTTTAAATGATCTTTAGGAAATACCAAAGGATTTTTAGTTTTTGTAAAAATATTATTTGAAGATTGAGAAACAGATTTCTCTGTTTTATCCTCAATTCTATCTAACTGTTGTCCAATTTTGTGAAGAGCTAAGTTTGTGAAATTGTTTTGCTAAATGATTTTGTTTGTTTCTTTCAAAATCAGATCTTCATCTGTTTTTCTGGACACAGCAAAAGGAATTTTGAAAGGAGTAGCAGAAATTTCGGATCCTTTTAAAGGGATCAAAATAGTATCAAGAGGCGGATGACTATCGTGTACAACCCTTTTGTCCTCTCGAATAAAATCAGTTTTAATAACATTTAAAGCATTTTTTGAAACATAGTAGTTTTCAAGAAAATCAAAGAAAAGAATCTCTTGTTGAAGATCGTTATCTTTTCTTTCCATTTTCTCTTAACTCTAAGTTTTTCAGAATTAGAAAAAGTTGCATGATAAGTTTTTCGCTTATCACAGTTTTCTTTTGAATTATATTCGTTAAAAAGCTTGATTAAATCATAGTTAAAAACGCGATTTAAAACATTCAAACTATGATGAACAGGAGGTAGGGATACAGCCATATCTGAAGCTGTTGGAGACAAAAATGATGTATCTTCGTCTTCTTTGGCTTCATCCTTTACGGATTTATCCTTAGCAGAATAAAAAGCAGAAGTAATCTGAGAGGAGGTGCTAAGTCCTTTCAGTTTTAAATCTGGTTTTATATTGATATTTGGTTGGGCTGTTTGGAGATTTTGATCTCTCCTTACTGGTAACTCAGAAACAGATCCAATAAAAGAAGATCTACATCCAGTAAAAGAATTTCTTCTTAGAGCTAGAGTTTGATCAAAACGGATCTTTACAGTTCCGTTAAGATATTGTTGAATATAATCAATATTTGAATTTAAAGGGATATTTTTTGGGGGAGGTGGACATTCATTTTCCAAGATCCATTCTTTTGGAAGATCTATGTCAGTCCAGTGAATGGTTTTTGGAACTTGGATGTTCGCGTTCTGGGTTGAACTCTGGATGAGCAGAGTTTGACCAGGGGTAGATTTTAAAATCGTTTTTGGATTTAAACTTGTTTTTAAAAGACGATAATAAATCCTGTAAACAAGGGCGAGAGGTTTTGAACCCTCAAGCATATCATATCCAATGGTTTGGATATTCAGAGTTAAAACCTTGATGATATGGGGGTCATCAAGAGCAATTAAAATATCAGGAAAATAATCAAAATGGACAGGACCATTAAACAAAGAAGATTGGATAATACCAAGAGCACTAGTTTCAAAGTTTCGAAAGCGAGTGTCTCTTAAACATAGTAAAATAGAGGCTGGAATGCCAAGCCTAGTTAAAGGTTTGACAGCAACCTGTACAGATCCTATATGAAGAAATCTGTATCCTTTTGCCAAGGAGTTGACTCACTCAAAAATGAGCAGCATAAAGGCTATCCCAAATGCAGGAGTATGTCGCGTAATAATTAGGAATAAATTCCTAGATCGTCTCCTCAGGGAAAATGCTTAAAAATCAAACTCATGAAAGTAGTGAAAATATTTACGATGAGGGAATAAAATTAAAGTGATGATATGTGCAATGAATGTGAGAATACAATGGAAATAAAAATTTACTAGTCATGGACTAGATTCATGATTGTTGGTTTTGAGTGGATGATGAAAAGTAAAAGAAATTAAAATACAAGACAGTAACTTAAAATTGCTGGAAATTAAAAGTACAGGGAAATTAAATAGCGGTAATTTAAAGTGCAAGAAATTAAATGACAGAAAATTAAATTGCAGGAATTTAAAGCAGAAAATAAAAGTGCAGAAAATAAAAGTGCAGAAAATTAAATGACAAGAAAATAAAAGTACAGGAAATTAAATGACATAAAATAAATTGCAGAAAATAAAAGTACAGGAAATTAAATGACATAAAATAAATTGCAGAAAATAAAAGTGCAGGAATTAAAAGTGCGAGGAAATTAAATGACAGGAAATTAAATTAAGTAATGACAGGAATTGTAAGGAATAAACTTGATGTTTGGGAATGGAGACTGCGTTCTCCAACCCAAAAATCTGAGTTCCAATATAAGGAATAAATCTGATGTTTGGAAATGGAGACTGTGTTCTCCAACCCAAAAATCTGAACTTCCAATTAAAGTAAACTCTCAAAAATAAAATGGACTCTCAACATTTATAAAAAAAAGGACTGAAAATTTATTCACTAAATAAACTCAAGACTGAAATTTAAAACTCACAAAAATAAAATTTACTGGACTATAAATTAAATCTGATTTCTGAAATGATAAATGAATTACACAAAACTAACATTTAAAAAATAAAAACTGACTGAAAAAAAAAGAAAACTTCCCACTATTTTTTCTCTGAACTTTCACTCTAATTTCACACTAAAATCTCTCTAACATCTCACACTAATTCTCACTAACTTCCTCAACTCTCTAACATCTCCTCCTCCAAGTCTCCTCTCTTTCCTCTCTTCCTCAGCCCTTTATATAGAACCGAAAAAGGCTTCAATCTTCGCTGGCCACTTTTCTTTCTTTATCTTGCAGTGCATCTTTCGGCTCATGTCCCCCACTCAGAAAATTATTTTGTCCCTGCATGTGCATTTGTTTGGTCTGAGTGGTCTGTCCAAATTAAAAATATCCCAGCTTTCGGCGTTACTGTGCTTTATTGGCCCTTAGTGCTCCGTGCGCTGTGTTTATTTTATTTTACTCCGTCCGTTTCTCTTTTGTTTGTTCCTTCTTTTTTTCTCTTCCTTTCTTTCTTCTTCCGTTTCTCTTTTCTTCTTCTTTTTTTTTTTTTTTCTTTTCTTTCCGCTTCCGGTTCCGTGCGTGGTCTTTTCTTTCCACATGCTTTTCTCTTCCGTTTCCAGTTCAGCCAAACTCTTCCGTTTCTTTCTTTCATCGGTGGTTCATAGCAGAGCGTGCATGGGGATGGTGTAGTGTTCTGTTGGAGGCTGAGTTGCAGAAGGTGGAAGCTGTGTGTCGTGGCTCTCGGTAGTAGCGGTCGTGCAGTGGAGGTTCCGAGGGGCAAGAGGTAACTTCCTCTGTTGTCATTTCATGAAACAGAGGATGCATGCTGCCAGTTTTTCACGAGGAGGTGTATGGCGACAGGAGGGACGTGCATGGCTGTCGTGGCCGCTGGAAGCCGTGCATGGCATTGGTTTCGGGCGGTGCTAAGGCAACTGTGGACAGTGCATGCTGTCGTAGCCGCTGGAGGCCGTGCATGGCATTGGCTGCGCATGCTCTGAACGCATGCATGGAGGCTGGAGGAGGCGGTGCATTGTTGCGGGGTTCACTGTGACAGGTTCTGCCGTGACTGTAGGTGGCTGATGGCCGTGCTCGTGATGGCTTGAGGTGCACTGCGTGATGTGCAATGGACGCACGCTGGAGGTTGAAGATGACGAAAAACGACATGTCGTTTTCGTCTATTGACAAAACGACATGTCGTTTAGCAGAGGACGAAATTCAATTACAGAGTAAAACGACAAGTCGTTTCCATCAATTGACAAAACGACCTGTCGTTTAGCATACGACAGATTTGAATATTTGGGGTAAACGACATGTCGTTTTTCCGTTTAAGAAAAACTACATGTCGTTTAGACAGATCTGTAAAACAGAAAATAAAATAAAATTAAATAAAAATTAAATTAAATTAAAAGAAAATAAAAATAAAATAAAACTAGACAAATAAAATAAAATAAAGAAACTAAAATAAATAAAATTAAACAAGAGATGAAAAATAAAATATTAAGAGTGTGTTGTGCATGTGAAGAACTTATTGCCCAAATAAATCACAAGTTATAAAATCAAGCATAAACTATGCTTTTAATTAATTTAATTCACAACTTGGATTTATGCCTCTTAATCAATTTTTTCATCTAAAACCAATGATAAAATAATAAAACAATTAAAAATTATTGGTTTTAAATGTGTAAAATATGCAATAATGCAGCTCAATCAGGAGTCCTGGATAAGTTTCTTGGTAAAAAGATAGCATTTCTCATCAGGTTTTGAAATAGAATAGGTTTGTTCAACCGTTTTAACATGGAAATCAAAAGTAAAACTTCGTTGAAGCCAAGAAGTTTGGTAAATAGAATTAAAACTAATCTTAGGAATTTCCCAAGATTGAGAAGTATTTGAGGATTGCTCCTCAATGATATGATCTTCCTCATTAATGATATCAGGAGGCATAAACGACCTCGAACTAATTGTTGAATTAGATCGAAACATTCTTTTTACTTTGTACCTAGACAAACTAGTTCTTCGCACCTCAGGGTCCTGCGAGTACTCTCATCTCACCCCTATACCTAATTGCCCTCAACGCCAACCTATGCAACACGGGTCTTACAAGGTTCTGGGTCTCTTGAATCAAATGGTCTCCAGACAAAGTAGGAACTCAGAGATTAGGTTGTAAAGGAACAAAATAAAAGAAATGGATAAACCTAATTACGAACAAATAGTTACAAGAGCCGGGTTTTGGCTCTGATACCATATATATCTCAGAGGATCCTTTGAGGTTTAAGGTATGTGTTGTAGTCAACATTGTTGTGTAATCATGTCTTCAGAGGCATCAGTTTCTTATGTCATGTTACTAAATGGTAAAGAGTTCAAAGCCCATAGTTGTTTGAGTCAATGTGGGGGATTGGATAAATGCCTAGGTCTCTATCATGCCTAATGTTTTTTGCTCATGTATATCTAGCTGTTGGAAAGCAGAAATGATTTGCCCAAAAATCAGCTCATGTATTTCAAAAAGAAAATGATATGAATCAGTGGCACTTGACGTTGACGTCACAATGAGAAAACCTGCAGTGTTTTCCATTGTGACAATCTGGTTATTTTGTGGGGTTTTTGTTCTTTTTGTGAAACTAAGCTCCACATGCATATTGTTTTCAAAAACAGCAAAACTCTAAAACTGTTATTCATCATTGTCTAATTTGTTCTCATTGGATATAATCAATAAGTGGTTTCTCTACCATGAAGGGTCTTTCAGTTTTTCCTTCCCAACACTCCCCAGGCATAAGGTACAGGGAAATCTTTGTAACAATGTCACCCACAGTAAAACCCTCTATGCATTCACAGTTCTACACACGCATTCATATACTTTTCTGTGCATGTGTTTATATTTTTCTGTGTATATTATCTTGATCAGTATTATATTTATAAATGCATGCATAAATTAAGATATTGATAGTCAAAACCGAGGACCTTAATTAGGAGCCCACCACAAAAGGGGAATAGATAAATAAAACCTAAAGGTGAGACCATCAGGACCAAAACAGTGAGCTAAAACAAGTGTAAGGCCGGTTTCTTTTTTCTTTTTTGGATGAATAGGGTTGGGGTTTCATGCATATTACAACTCTAAAAATAGTCAGTGAATGATTAGTAGCATATTCTCTCTTTTCTCTAAGGGAAAAAGGTGGCTACACTATAAAAAATGTGGCCATTTGCGGTGAGGAATTTCGCCATAGAAAGGCCCAGTTTTTCCGGAAATTAAAAATCTCTACGAGTTTGGCTCCTCGGGTGTTGGCCGACAGCACTTCGTCTGGGACAACTATCTGTGGATAGATTTTAAGTTCGCCGCAGTCTCCTTTTTTTTGTGGTGGATTCTGAACGCCAATAAATGGTGTCTTACTGTCAGACGGAAACTCATACACGACTTATTATTTCCGCCGCAACGGATTTCTTTTTCTGGTGACATCATTTCGCCACTGAATATAGACTTTTCTTGACAAATGTTTTCAGCCGTAATTGAAATGGGTTCTTGACAAATGTTTTCGGCCGTAATTGAAATGGGCTCTTGACAAATGTTATTGGCCGTAATTGAAATGGGTTCTTGACAAATCTTTTCTGCAGCAATTGTCTTGATTCTTTTCTATGTCGAACAGGTTCGCAGGAGAACTACTATACTTTTATGCCGTAAATGAACCCATTCAAAGTACTACATTGTTCATAATTTTTTTTGTAGAATCCATGGTCTTATATGTAAGTAATTAATTACTTTTATTATTCAATACATAAGAATATTCTGGGTCCTCTTTCCACGATATTTGTATGTCTTATATGTAATTATTTTTATTATTCAGTATATAAGAATATTTTTGGTCCTCTTGCCATGATATATATTTACAAAGAAAAAATACTTGAATTTAAATAGAGTAATAGAAAAAAAAAAAAAAAACCGGAAACAATCCAGGATATATAAATGGTGCACCTTACATATACATTTAACAATATCTATTAGTTAAGCATTCACATCACAGTATGCAAGGATGCAGCCTATTTACGAAATTAATGGCCAGTCTGCCATCCACCATAAATAATTACATATATTGCCACACATGGCTGGTATCACTTTGGAGAAACATAGTTTCTAGCTACTAGTCACATTAATCTCTACAACACAACTATATATAATTCATCATGTCCATCATGTAAAACCTGTTGTGGAGTGAAGAAGGTATGTAGATTGATACTTTCGAGAGCTAGCCTAGCGCTGGGCTTTTGCCTTTTCGTTGACCGACCTTTAGTATTTATAGATTGTTTACCTGAAAATTAAATAAAAGTACATAACAATTATTCAATGTTTTGTAAGACCATTATACTTTAAAATGAATGGCAGCAAACAATTTCCAAGGGAAGTAGCAGTACACTACCTTGTAATCTTCCAAAAAATGAGAATTTTAACATTCAACCAAAAGTGCCCATTTCTTGCCTGTCAATAATACCGGTTCTTTGGGAAAGTTGACTCGGTTGTATGTTAAGGAGATAGTGAGTTTGCACGGAGTACCCAAGAGCATTGTATCGGATCAAGACCCGCGGTTCACGTCTCATTTTTGGAAGAGCTTGCAGGCAGTTTTAGGCACTAAATTGAAGTTCAGTACTGCTTATCACCCTCAAACTGATGGTCAGTCCGAGCGTACTATTCAGACTCTAGAGGATATGTTACGGGCTTGTGTCATAGAATTTCAAGGGAGTTGGAAAAATCAGTTGCCGTTGATAGAATTTGCTTATAATAATAGTTTTCATGCCTCCATTCAGATGGCCATGTATGAAGCTTTGTATAGAAGGAAGTGCAGATCACCTTTGTGTTGGGATGAAATTGGCGAGAGTAAATTAATTGGGCCTGAGTTAATTCAAGAAATGAAAGATCAAGTTTGGGTTATAAGGAATAAAATGGCGGAAGCGCAAAGTCGTCAGAAGAGTTATGCAGATACGAGGAGAAGAGACTTATCCTTTGAGGAAGGTGATTGGGTTTACCTTAAAGTCTCTCCTATGAAAGGCGTTAAGCGCTTTGGTAAGAAGGGAAAGCTTAGCCCGAGGTATGTTGGTCCTTTTCAAATTGTCGAGAAGGTTGGGCTTGTTGCTTATAGAGTTGCATTGCAGGATTATTTTGGGGATGTTCATGATGTGTTCCATGTGTTGTCTTTGAAGAAGAGTTTTGATCAACAAGAACCTCGTTTTGTTGACCCGGAACGCATTCAACTTCAGCCTAACCTTACCTATGAAGTTGTTCCAACGCAGATTGTGGATTGGAAAGTGCAAAGTTAAGGTTCAAGGCGATATCTTTGGTGAAGGTGTCATGGGGTGATCTGTTGGCTCAAGATTTCTCTTGGGAGAGAGAAGCCGACATGAGGGAGCAATATTCGTATTTGTTTGGTTGACCCTGCCGGTATGTTTTTTAATTCTGCTCTTAGTTGAACCTTATCCTTGTCTTAGTTTTAATGTTTGACCTTGCCAATTTCGAGGACGAAATTTTATTTAAGGGGGGAGGATGTAACACTCCATATTTTAGTGTAGTTTTATTAAAGGATTATTTTAATGAATATAAAAATTGTTTCTCTTGTTTTAAAATTAAGGGAGCTTTATTATATTATTTTATAATATTCTTAAGTTGAGAAAATTATTTTTAATGGGCTTTCCTAATATTATTTACTGTTTTGTATTTAAAGTGATCTTTAATTTAAATTAGTTTGTTTGTGGGTTTTAAAATTGTTATTGTTTTATTTAAGCATTTCACTGTGTTTGAATTATTTTATTTAATTTACCTTTTTGAAATCTTTTTCATTGGATCATTTTTGGGACCCCAGTAGTGAGGATTGAACCTCATTTTTTTTCCTCTTCTTTTTCCTTTCTTTCTTTTCTTTCCTCCTTATTTCTTCTCCTTCCCGCGTGCAACCCCCCTCTCTCCTTTCTCTCCTTTGGCCGAACCTCCCTCTCCCAATTGGTACCGCCGCGCTCCGCCGTGGTCGAGACCGCCCACCTCAGCCTCTTCCCCACTGGCCCGCGACCACCTCCCTTTGTTTTTAGCTCCTCGATTGCCGAAGTTAGCCTCTGCGCTTAGCACCAAAGTCGCGGCAACCTTGAGCTCGCGCGCCGCCTTTGCACCACCTCCGGTCACCATTTCTTTACCACATCTTCCCCGACCTCCTAGTAACTTAAAGCACCCATCCCCAGCTCTAATACGTCATCGGTGAAGCTGCATTAACTACATTTCCGATTTGACCCTTTTGGCCTTAAACCGCCACTTACGCCGCCACCCTTGGCCAAAAGCCACCACTGTTAGTTTCACCGACCTCCCTAGGCCCTACTCTATCAATTTCAAGTCTTGGTTTAACCTCTTTCAAAATTGGATTTTTGAGACCCACGACCAGTGTATTTTTACATTGTTTGGTTGTTGTTTAGTGGCTTCTAGCGCATCCGTGATCCTCTGAAAATTATTACTGTGTTTTGGTTGGTTGTTCCGGATTGAGTCCGAGGAGTATTTGGGAGTCGGATGGATTGGAGGATGAAGTTATTTATGTGTTTGGGTATATTGTGATTTGGTTGGTTGTTGGATATTGAGGTTGTGTCTGGTTCATTGCATGTGCACGTATGATCATGTTTGTAAATGAAAACTGGATTTTCGGGTAATTGCATTCATGTTCATGTGGAGATTTGAAAATTGGATTTTCATGTGTGGAATTGATTTTGGGTGCATGTGTATCACGACCCCAAGTCGAGATGGGGCATTATCTCGATGAAGCTCCTCTGGTCACTCGGGAGTGAAATATACTGAGTGACGTCCCCTGGGTTGTCGCCGGACGACAACGGGATCGGACGAGTTACATGCCGACTCCGAACGAGTTACGTGCTGACTCCGTGGTCGTTCTGCTGGCGGGGGCTAGAGGATGCCTGGCCACGAACGCACTGGGTGCGGAACTGGGCATTGCTCGTTATGTAGCCAGGACGTGCGAATGATCCCTAGGGGAGACCATGGTGCATATGGATTAATGAAAAATGGCTATTTTCTGGAAAAATGATTTGTGTGGATAAATAATTTTGTATCATTTTCTGGAAAAATGATGGATCATGGTTTTTGGGCCAAAATGAAATTTTGGCATGTATTGGAAAAATATGCATTTTCGGATAAAATGATATTTTTGGACTTGGTGCATACTTCATCATATGCATGTATGGTTGGTTACATTAATGTGTTTTTATCTCAGGATTGGTTGGATTATAACTTACCTGTGGTACCATTTTCTGGTACCGTAGATTTTGTTGATGATGATGTAGATGCCGAGCCTGAGGATTTGGCTCCGCTAGATGAGTGATCTGGGATCACTCAGGTTTATGTTTATTTTCAGGTCTTGTATAATTTGGGACATTGGTTTTGTTTTAAACGCTTTGTATTTGGATAATTGTATTAGACTAAAATTCTGGTACTAGTTGACTTATTTATTATCCGCTGCTTATTTTATTGTACACTGTTGCTTGTACACACACTTGGCACTTGTCGTTGGGATGGGTGACCCGTGTTGTCACTATCCTGACGTCACGATTCCCAAGCTTTTTTGTACGTGGGAGTCGAGGCGTCACAGTTAGAGTGAGAGAGAGTTAGAGATAAAAGAGCTTAATATTGTGAGGTTAGTATTATATTTTTTGTTTATTTTAAATTATGTTGTGATTTTTCTATGTATTATTTAGTTTGATATATGTTGTGATTTTTGAAGCTTGGCATTTGTAAAGGGATATTGATAGGTATATTTCTAAATATTGTTAGAATATTGTTGTGAAAATGTGAGTATGTGAATATGTTTTGGATATGTGAATATGTTTGGATATTGTGAATATGTTGTTAGATAATTGATTGTGAATATGTTAGATAATTAATTTTGAATATATTTGGATATTGTAAATATGTTGAATATTGTGAATATGTTTGGATATTGTGAATATGTTAGATAATTGATTTTGAATATGTTTAGATATTGTGAAGATGTTGTTAGATAATTGATTGTGAATATGTTGTGAATATGCATGTTGTGAATTTAATAAGAATATGTTGTGAATACATTTTGAATATATTGGTATTTAATTGTGAATATGTTTTGAATTTAAGAAAAGGAAATTGAAAAAATATCTTGAATTTTATAATATTGTGAATGTAGGTGATACAATTAGGTAAATAATAGCTCTCGACATAGCTTAGTAAGAAATAACATACTTAGTAAATAACTCTCGACATAGCTTGTGGGTTTTATGTATGTATATGTTATTTGTTAGATTTTGTGTGACATTCCATGAATAACTTTAGACTAATTTGGAAATTAGTGTACTCTCAAGTGTTTACTAATTTCTGAATTGTCAAATGTGGGCAGTTTGAGATTATATAATCTATATTGCACATTTTTGTTACTCCTACTTTATATGTTTAGTATGAAATTTTTGTGTCTTCCTCATTTTGAATTGATGTTCACTATATTTCACATTTTTGTATACTATTCACAGGGTGAGAATCTCTCTGTGTGAACATGTATACTTGGAGAACTATGAGGAGGTGCTGCTGAAATTTCTATTGACATGGAAAGTAGAATAGTGACAAAGTTTATGCATATGGATAATATAATCTTGATTGGGATAGGACCAACTACCTAAGATCTAAAGAGCATTGAGAATTGGAGCATGTGAAATTAGTTTGTATTATACTAATCGATAGGTTTTTTTTTAGAAATGGATAAAAGTTGGATGCATCTTGGTGATAGACTTGGAAAGGACTATGTTGTGTATGCACGTGGAGTTAGAGCCTTTATTGATTTTGCTCGGGCCTCTGTAATTTGGAATGAATCTTGTAATGTGCATCTAGGACTAGCAACGGATGGATTCAATCCCTTTGGCAATATGAGTACAAGTTATTGCACTTGGCTCGTAGTGTTGATTCCGTATAATCTTCCACCATACTGCATGAAAGCGCCAAACTTTCTGTTAACTTTACTTATCCCCAACCCAAGATCACCTGGGAATGTTATTGACGTATTCATGCAACTGTTAATTGAAAAGTAGAAAGATCTATAGGAAACAGGAGTCATAACTTTTGATGCATATACGTTGACATCTTTTCAGATGCATGCTGCAGTAATATGGACGATAAATTATTTTCTAGCATATGAGAACTTTTCTGGTTGGAGTACTAAATGGATGTTAGCGTGTCCCACCTGTAATAAAGAAACTGCAAGTGAGTGGCTAAATTATTCGTAGAAGATGTGCTTTATGGGCCATCGACAGTGTCTGTCAGCAAATCATGCATGGCGAAAGGAAGGCACTAAATTTGATGGGAGAGTTGAGGACAGAACTGCACTGAAGGAGTTGATTGGGGATAAGATTGTCGAACAGTTACTAGAAGTTAGAGCAAACAATTTTGGCAAAGGTCAGGGAAAGAAGAAAAGAAAACGAGGCGCTGCAAAATTGAATTGCACAAAGCGTAGTATTTTCTTTGATTTGGCATATTGGTCATCATGCATGTTGCAACATAGTTTGGATGTAATGCACATAGAAAAGAATATTTGTGATAATATTCTGGAGATATTAATGAGCATTAACAAAAAGACGAAGGATACTATTAAGCCGAGGAAAGATCTTAAGATAATGGATTTTTGCAAATGGTTGTAAGGTGTGAAGTGGCCAGATGGTTATGCATCCAATCTCGATAGATGTGTGAGCCCTGATGATTGGAAAATAAGTGGATTGAAAAGTCATGATTGTCACATATTTTTGCAAAAATTGTTACCGGTGGGAATTTGTGGGAAACTGACTTCTAATATACGTGTCGTCATAACCGAACTTTGCATGTTTTTAAAAATTTTGTGCTCGGATTGTAAATTGAGATATGTTATGGAAGATGGAAAAAAACATTGCTACTATACTGTGTAAATTCAAGCAGATCTTTTCATCATCATTTTTTTATGTAATGGTCCATTTAGCAATACATTTACCTCGAGAGGTATTGTTAGGTGGCCCAGTGCAGTTCCGTTTGATGCATCCAGTTGAAAGATATTTGGGTACGTTGAAGCGCACTGTTGGGAATAACGCCCAAGCTGAGGGTTCAATAGCAGATACTTATATACATGATGAATGACTGACATTTTGCTTTCTATATCTTCGTGGTGTTGAGGCACGATTTAATTGTGAAGAGTGGAATGTTGATCTTGCTACTCGTCCCCCTCATGAGCTATCAGTGTTTTTTCAGAATGTACAGTCCTTGGGTGCACAAACAGGATACGACTTAATTGGTGGAAAGTTAGGAAAAGCTCGGTGTTACGTGTTGAATAATTGTCAAGAGATTGATGACTATCTCAGGTATGTTGCTGCATACTTAGAATAATTCTAAATTAAAAATATTATTATATAACATGTTATGTAATGCACATATTCTATTCTTTTGTACTTCCATACAGTGAGCACATGGACAAACTTAGGACAGAAGGCGTAGGGAATATAGAGGCGAGACACGAAGAAGAATTTCCCGGATGGTTTGAACAACGCGTATGCATTTTAAATGTCTCATGACTTAAAAATTAGTTTAAACCATTTTAATTCTTGTTTACTTTTAATAATTTTGTTACTATTTCATTGTTTAGATTTTGTAACAACGTGCTAATAATCGCATCAGTTTTTTCTGAATTGCATGCATTGGCCCCTGGTCCCTCACATAGAGCACTTCGATACACTGCAAGCACTGTTCAAGGTTATAGATTCCATACTATGGATCATGAACGTAATCGAAAGATGCAAAATTGTGGTGTGTTGGTCGAGGAAGGTCATGGAACAAATGACATTGACTACTATGGTGTCATACGTGACATTATCGGATTAAAATACGTGACAAGCATGGAGAATACATCTGGAGGTGAAGAATAAAAGTATTAAATATTTTATTTACATAGGTGACAATATAATACATTTTTTAGAAATTATTCTATACTATTTTTTTAAAAAATATTAATCATTTTCAAGGATGCCACCAAAACGACAACGAAAAAATGTGCCTCCTCTCCCAAGTCCCGAACCTGTTCACGACTCCCCAACTGAGGACTCCACTCCTGAACAAGTTAATACACAAGAGACATATAGCCAGTCGACAACTACCAGTAAGGAAATTTTGTTGATAATTAATTATATTTCAATACTTTGGGGACTGTATTTAATTATTTTAAAAATATTAGTTGGTGCCTTGTCACGTCGCGAACGTGGCTACACACGTGCCCTATAAGTTATTTACATCTATATTGGTTTCATATATTATATTTAACATTATTAATTTCTCCTGCAGCACTTAAGTTCTATCAATGTACAGAATAAAACGGCTTTGACAATCCACCATTGCGCCGGCTAAAGGTCATTCCAACATTTTACTGATAAAATGGTAATTGATAACTTATTAATTCTCATTCATTTTTATCATATTCTTTTATTTAAATGCTAACATTATATTTTAAAATTATTAATGTGGGTTTTTTAGAAACGTGATAATCCTAAAAATTTCTCCCTCATTCATATATATGCCGCTACTCACATTGATGAGCATAGTAAGTGGGTTGATCTTGTCGCTAAGATAATTATGTAAGTGAGGTTATTTTCTGTGAATAGATTATGCAACATGTGAATTCATATTATGTTTGATTCCTCATTTCTTTTAATATGTTAGTTATTTTGTGTTTTTGTCATAGTTGCAGGAAAAAATGATTGAGATCCAATCAGCCTCTGAAGAATTCTCTCTTAGTGACATAGACATATTCACGCAATTGCTCGGGACCAAATCTGGTTTGGTAGGAGGTTTGGGATGTTCTTTCAAGAGTGTCGGTTCATCCTCCAAGATCTCGACTTCGGAAGTTAACAATCTTACTAAAGATTTTGATGCAGAATGCCAAAAAATTGAGCAGATGAAGTCGAGACAGTAGGAGTTGGAGTCTCTCTTATCACAACAGTCTGACTTAGAGACGCATTTGCAGGAGCAACAAAGAGATTGCGATGAGAGAATACACATTGAAGTCCAAGAGTAAATACAGAGGGAGATGATGATCCAGATGGAACGTGTTATGTCAATTCAGCAGGATCGCAGAGGACAAGGAAAGAAGAAAAAATGATCAATATATCATTATTATTTTTATTATTATTAGAAACTTTTATTATCTGTTTTTGTAACTCTATAAGACATTGTTAGTTGTTACATTTATGGTGTAATATGAACAATTTGTATGCTTTTTAATTTTATGAAATTACTATTTGTCACAACCCCGCCCTAGATGAACAGGGAGAGGCGGGACACTTACTTTCTTCTTCCATTTCATTTATTAATATTATTATTAAGTTACGGGTTGTTTATATTTTTCTTTTTTTTTGTTCTACGCTACGGTAGTAAAGTGGGGTACGCGCGGACATGACAAGCTTGCACTCTGGGTTTCTAATCAAGGGGATGGAACACCTAATAGACATTTGATTCTACATTCTAAAAAAAGGGACTCTCATAGTCCATCATTCAAACATCAACGTAATTAGTTTCCAAAATAAAAAGGGACTCAGTCCCTATAATACAACCAAAAAGGTGGCAAGCCATCATATGAGGGGTTACCATCACCCCTCCATAGAGGTCACACCATTACCATCGCCCCACCATAGAGTTTACAACATAACCAAAAAGAACCACATTGTTTAAAGTAAATAACACAAAACGTCTCCAACATGGGACCCACCCTAAATCCATAACCAAAGGCAGTAACAACAACGAACTGGGGAAATACTAAACATCAACCCCTCCGTCTTCAGCAGTACCCAGCTCCGCAGCTCCTTCGTCATTACCTGGACGTTTAAAACATAAACACAAGAGTGAGTCTAATACTCAGTAAGTAGTACGCCAAGCCGTTAACCTATTAACCGCATAATCTTTCTTTTGAAAACATGCATACATAACATTTGCAAATTCTTGACAATGCCTTTATGCATAAAACATTCTTAGGAATTAAACCATACTTTCATACCTAAACATGCTTTCTATGCTTTTTATCTTTTCTCTTTCTTAGGCCATTGTACACTATTACGCCCCGTATGCTAGGGTTAACGGTCTTTTAGACCAATGGATTCGCCCGTGGTTGCGGGTTGGAATCTTATTCCGTTAGGGGGCAGTACTGGGTGCACTACCAGATACTACTACCCGGTATTGCCATTTGCCCATTCATTCATTTGGGTACCCCTTCTTCATTTAAGTGGCCATTACGTATTTTCATACATTGAACATTTATTTCATTCTTTTCTTTCTTTGCATTCTTTCATTTTCGTTATCTTTTTCTTAGTCCGATACACATGCTTTTATAAAAAGGTTTCATGTTATGCTATATAATTAAATAAGACATTAGCTATTTAAACGAGAACATGCATAAAGAATCTCATGATGCATTACCTTATACCATACACACAATTATAAGTATTATGGTGCTTAACAGGGGCTATTAAGAAGGGCTTATACATAATATATTTTCATACTTACTCTATCTTTAGACGAACATTTGAGAAAAGAAAGAAACATCATTTCATAAGGGAACTTGTGTAAGGAGCATGGTCATAGCTACTTACCTGCGAGTTTTACTTAATGGTTTCCTTTGAATCTTGAAAACAGATTCCTATTCAATAAAATGAGATAGGCACATTAATATTCACCTTACTTGGAACTTAACTGATCAATACTCTTACGTGCTAACTTAAATTCCAAACCTTGGAATCAAGCGTTTCCTTAACCCGTTTATCTACCCAACATACATAATGTTAGCTCACCACATTGAAACCCTCATCCTATACCATTTAAAGAGACTCATGAAAGCACATTACCCATTGGTTGTCCCTTTTAAAAAGGTTATTGTTTACCACATAAGGATGGGTTGAAATCATGGGTTAAAACACACAAATGGGTAGGAATTTAAATAAAAGGGAAAGGTACCAAGGAAGTATTTCAAATCTGGAAATTTTTTAGTGAAAGGGCATTGGACAGTTTTTGCAATACCATTTTAGGAGATAATTCCATCAAAACGCCAATGTTTGCAAATAAAATTTTTGTCACTTCATTTCAAAGGTTTCTCATGCTATCATCTATCTTTAATTGAGCCAAGGTAAATTTAAACAAGAATTTAATGGGCTGATTAGGCTTCAACAGAAGGGTAGAAGGAAAATTCTGAGACTCATGGACAGCCCATAGGCTTAGTGCTTTCATGCTTTTGAAACATCCTTTACTTAACCCAAACTTTAACTACAAAAAAATAAACCATATTAAGGATGTAAAAAGCTTAGGAAATCATTTCTTATCTTCTAAAAACAGATTATAAAGCATAAGTATAGTACTTGGCAAACTCAAAGTTTCCAAGGTAAACTTACTAGTTTAAACTAAAATCCTTAGAAGCTTACTTAGGCCATAAGTTCAATAGGAAAGATATGCTTGAAAATCATAACTTTAACTCCATCTATGTAACACATAAGGGCATGGCTTAACAAGAATTAAATCATGGCTTAGCTTGATTAAAATGCAAGGAAAACTATCACAAGGTGCCTTGCAAACACACGGCTGGAACCCAAAAATAGAGCGCACACACACACGGCTGGAATTTAAGGCAGAACATAACACATGGCTGGAACCAACCAAGATGAAATACACGGCTGGAAATCCAGAAAATCAAAGCATAGTTCCTTCCATTTGATTATCAATTAGCTAGGCCATAGTTTAGAAGGAACAAAAGAGGAAATTAAACTCAAAATTGCTGCACAGAAAATCGGTTTGCCCAGAAATTCCGAAACCCCCAAATAAAATGCTTAACTCACTAAACATGGTTCCAGATTTCACAAGAAATCAAGAGGAAAACAGAGTATTACCTAGCTCAGCAAGTTGCGAGCTGAAGGAGGAGAAGAAATCCAAGGAACCGAGCCACAATTTTCGTCCTCCTTGAAGGAGATTCAACCGAAACCCAAGCTTGAGAGAGAAGAGAATCGGCTTGGAGAAAGAGGAGGTGTGGTCGATCGGTGCTAGAGGAAACCGAGGGGGTCCTTTTTCGTGGGGTTAAAATGGCTGAAGTTAGAGCTTGAAGAGGATTTTCTCCTTGGCTTGCTCTGGAAGTCGAAAGTGGCGTGTAGGAGAAGAAGAAGAGAAAAACCCGATTGGCTTGAGGGAGAAGGGTCGGTCAGCCCTTGTACAATCGAGTCAAAGTTTCCTTTGGAAGCTAAAGGAATGGACGGTGTAGATCAAAGCTAAAGGAATCGATGGGCCACTTCTTCAATTAAATAAAAAGGTAAGGGCTTAAGGCAAATATATTATAAGATCTAAAAATATTCCCTTAGGTTATTTTAATGACCCACATAAAATATAAGAGCACACACCTTAAATAAAATAATAAATATTTAAATCATAAAAATCTTTACCTCAAAAATATTTAACTGGAGAAATTAAATTAAAGAGATGACGTAAGAACCTACATAGTAGGATGCGGGTATTACACTATTTCTGATCATAACGTTCGCATGTAAACAACAAACGTTTGAACATGGCTTCACGTTCAAATCAACATTCGAACAAAATACAAGAGAATTGAACATAATACACTACGTTCACATGTTTTAATACACAAACAATCTAAATGTTTAAATGATTAGAATAGATACGTGCGAACGACAAACTAACATCCGAACGTTAAAAAGTTTACATTCGAACTCTTTTCTTTTAACATCCGAATGCTAAATTCAAACGTCTTCGAGTTAACGTTCGACCGTTGTTACATTCAAATGTAAATATCATTTGTGCGAAGCAAAAAAAAGGAATGCGAATTTTTTTATGTGCGAATGTTAATCAGTCGAGTTAACGTTTAAACGTCGGTTTATATGTGCGAACGTTACTTTCTGTGACGGTTTTTAACTATCACAAAAAATTATCACGTTCGAACGTTACATCCCACGGAAGACTTCCAACCGTCACAAAAAAAAAAAAAAAAAAAATTTATGACAGTTAAAAAGTAAACCTCCACAAAAAACATTTTGTGACGTTTTTTAGGCGACGGTCGTGGTGATAGTCTCAAACCATCACAAAAAAGTTTTGTGATGGTTTGCTTATTTTTCATGACGGTTTCGTCCGTTACAAAAGCTAAATTCTATTATAGTGTAATAAGTTCTGCTATTAAAAAATTATTTACTGTTTAGTAACTATATGTCTAACATACTTTTAAATATGTTACATTTGTTTGGAAACAATAGAAAAAAAAAACTTTTTGAGATAGAAATTATGTCATTTCAAAGTTGTGCTTAGTGTCGTGCATTTGATAAGATCAATGGATAAAATTGTAATTATTTAAAAATTTTATGGGTATTTTTATTCATTGACAGTCTTTTTCAAAATTGCAACTACATTCCACATTATTTAAAAAAACACGCTTGAGGAAAAACATCTAAATGATTCATTAAAGAACTTTTAAGACCTCTTACGCAACCCCAACCAGACCCTAGATGTCATTTGAAGTAGCTTTAACTTGTAGTTCCCACCCCCTAAGAAACTAAAGTGATCATCTTTAATCCTTCCAATTAATACCTCTTACATATTATTCAAGAATTTGCGAAATTAAATTTTATGATTAGTAGGATAATACTTCAATTCCAATTATATTCAATCTGTTCTTTTGTAAGAAATGACTCCTGATACTTGAGGAAAGATTACTTTACCTCTTCCTGGTGAAGATTATTATTATATTTTTTTGTTCCCCTTTTCTTTAATTTTCTCTTTTAAGAACTTTAATGCTTTAAGAGGGACGCTGCTACATACAGGCGAAACTTATGCCTATATGTGAACACCGCTGACGTGGTCAACGTTTATATTATATAAAAAAAAAAATTAAAACCCAAAAAGCCAAAAAACAAGTCTCTGTCGGCTTTGTGTCTCTGCCCTTTCTTCAGCAAATCTCCTCCAAAATCTCTCCCGCTAAACTTCCGTCGGCGCTACCCATGTCAAACTAGGTAAGATCCAAGATCAAAGCTTTTTTTTTTTTTTTCCTGTTCATCTGTGCTTGGGTTTGTGACTGTGTGAATTGGGAAATTTGTCAAACGAAAGGGTGAAATCTGTGATGAGAAGAATGTGGGGAAATCTACACGGGTTGATTTCTTCCTATGAAGTTGTGAATCAAGCAAATATATATGGGATGAGTAATGGGTTAGTGCGGATCCAGGCTTTACTTATTCTTTGTCAAATTCTATATAAATCTGGCTCTCAAGGGTTGACCAAACAATTATTCACTCTATGGACCAACACAAGACTCACTGAAGGGCGTCGAACCAGAGAGAGGGCAGGGGAGGGGAGGGGGAGAGAACGGTTTCGTAGATGGAAAAGATGAAAAAACAAAACGCACCGTTTTCATTTAATCCAAACGGTGCGTTTTACTCCATCTCGGATACCGTCCACGGGGTTTTCCCCCCTCTCGCTTGCGTTGAGACTTTTCCTTCTTTTATTCATCTTTGTATCACATGTTATCTCATGTAATTTTATTTCCTCATGTGTACTACTATAAATACCGGTCACCGTACACAGATGTAATAACAACAAGAAACATATATATATATATATATNAAAAAAAAAAAAAAAAAAAAAAAAGCCTACAAGCCTAGCTAATTAATGAAGATCAAACTGAAGCCTTGATCATAATTTGGTGATCAAATTTCATATTGAGAAATTGCATGACTGGTTGTCATTCTTTTCCTTGCTAGCTTGCAGCTCGCAGCTTGAAAAGCTTATTCTGTCACCGGAAAGCAAACTCTTAGTGCAGAATGCTGAGCGGAGTATATCAAACCAAAGGCCATAATGTAGGATAACAAACAAACTAATTGGGACAGCGGGCGCTGCAACAATTATACGGACCGGAACACTTGTTTTGCTTTTAAAGACCAAAAAACAGGCTGCAGTGAAGGCTATTAGCATGCCTACTATTGAGATGAAAAGCGTAAAGAGTCCCAATACCAACCTACGAGGTAATGATTTGATGAAATCCTTTGCCGTATAGCGTGACGTGAGAATTGTCAAGAAAACTAATATTGAAGACGAAGAGAATAACATAGCTATTGCATCTGATATGAGGAATACCGTAAACCAGCTGCTTTCCAGAAAGATAGGAATGCCTGTTTCTTGATTGTTGCCACCTGGTACTGTGAAAGCAGCTGGAAAAACCACAGTGGCAATCAGTGCTGCCACGAGCATGCAAGAGTTTGCTGTGTCCTTCATCCACTTTTCCCCATTCTGCTGTAGTCCTTCATGGTTCTTCATAAATTTATCCCTAGCCCAGCTAGGTGTTTGTTCTTCTTGTCTATTTGTGATCTCGTTCACTGGCTTATGAGATGACTTTGGCACAATCTTTTCTTCTATACTCGTCTTGTTCTCAGATGACTTCGGCACGATCTTTTCTATCTCCTGCAATAACCAATTACTTGTACGTTAAAAAATATTATATATATATATATATATACACACACATGTGCGATGAGAAGAAAATTAGAAGTTGACATGATATTTAACATCCGTATATACGTACGTACTTGAAACCACAACAACTCTCGTTGCATTTGAAGGGCTGCTCCTGATACAATATTCAGTCTATCTGAAGAAGGCAATTCTCCAACTAAGCGCAGCATGTTGTTTCCCTCTTTGGCATAAAAGCTTGCAAGGTTGCCCTTCAAAACACCTATCTCATGTATTATATTAAATACACGCTCTTGTCGATGTTTAATAGCATAGTGCAATAAAGTTACGCATATTTCTTCTTGAAGTTTCCATACGAGATGGGGATAAGAGCGTAAAAGTATAATTAGAAATTCAACGTTCCCTACTTTTGCAGCTTCAACAAGACATCGTTGCATCTTATAGCGAACCAAAATTGACGAAAAATTGTCATCTCCAAACTCTTTCCAAAGGCGGTCAACTAATTGATGGGCTGATGCTTGCATCATAGCTTTGTAGCATAACCGACCTCTGAAACCTAGTTATGATTCAGAGAAGATCGTCTGGTTAAAAAGAAATATTCATTCTATGTATATGCCAAAAGAATATGAATTAATTAATTATTAAATTCACACATTCCCATCAACCTAGCTAAACATTTAAGCTTTGTTATGTCAAATCGTTTAGGTTGATATTCTAATTAGTTCTTATAGTGGATCATTATTTCATTGCTTCAACGTCATATCCATTTTATCTGCCAATATATATGCTTCTTAATTTCTGGTCATGAATTAATTATGCTCGATTATAGTACTTACTGCAGATTGTACTACAATTACTATTCTGTGTCAAATTTTGCATGCGAGTATAATTTCAAAACTTAGCGTTTAACAATTTATTCTAAGATCTCAAAGATTAACGTCTTCAAATTTAAGTAGTGGTTATTTTGACAAGTTACATAAATATCATATATATATATATATGCAAGCTAATACTAAAAGGATGATCTATACATTTAACGTTTAGTAAAGAATTAATATAATATGGCCTCCTATCTACTTCCCAACGCCACCTGGGGTATATATATAACTGTATATGAATCATGAACAACAAAATATGAGATAACTTCCTAATGGCAGCAGCAGTCTACCACAACGAAGAAGGCACACATGATCTCTATGCATGAAGTATGAACAACAAAATATAAGCGAGATCATGACCCGTCTGTAGGAGAAGCACAAGCAGCCCTACTAGCCGCCAAGGAAGCTCAAGCCAAGGGGATCGATGGAAAACGTCATTCTAGAAGGCGACTCGATCGCTTGACGTTATCACTGACAATAATTTCAGCTTTTTGACAATAGACTAGAGGCTCGGCCCTATTTATAATCAAGGATATTGCAGCTAGATTAAAAGGAGTTTCATCTTCGTTAGCTCAAAAAGTTCACAGAAGTGCCAATGTTTCTGCGCACAATCCTCGCCAATTGGGCTGCTTCCTTGGTCACATAACAAGGAGCATTCCCACGAGACTCCCCATCATATATAACTACACCCCGGCCTCCTCTTTGACCCCCTGACTTTCTTAATTTTACGTGTTCCCCTTTATCCATAAAAAGGGGAAAAAAAAAAAAAAAAAAGCGAAGAGAAAGGCTAGCTTCTAACCAAAAAATAGCTTATCTAATTAGATATCATCTAACCATTTAATAAGATGAAGTGGTATAACTTTTCATCAAATTGTTATTTGATGAATTAAGTGGTATAACTTTCATATAAGCAACAGGCCGGACACTTGGGACAAAGTGTCAATTTTAATAAGCTAAACTGTTAAAGAAATTACGTGCTTCTTCGCACATTTAAGGCTGGGCACTTGGTAAATTTATGTACTAGAGTAATGAATACACACACGTACACACACACACATATGAATAGACACACACAAATAAAGTTATTAGTTTGGGTTGGAAATAAACTAACTAGAGTTTAAGCATCTTTCCCATAATGATGGCTGACTTTTGCTGCCAATTTCCGAAGGTTTTCTAGCCAACATTTCCAATGAATGCCAAAGAAGTTTCTTCTCTTCAGGATCTAATGTCTTCTGATCTTTAGCTGGCCGTGACTTTAGAGTGTCCAGAATTTTGAGCGCCGTATCTGTTCATAAAAACCAGATTAATATGACCATTTTCTTTTATTTAATATACATATAAATATTATATTTATATGGTAATTCTTGTGAAATCTCTATATATGATATACTTTTTAAGAATTAAAACTTGATCATGATGAGCAGGTCAAACAAAAGGTAATGGCTATTGTAAATAATTTTGTCATTGTTATTTAAAGTAAGTACCATTTAATTAATTGGTTAATATATATATGATGAAGTTATTTAAAACGTGTCATATTACAAGAATAGCTAGCATTTCTCGTAATTAATTGTCTCAAACTGATGATCACAAGTATTGATGCGTAGGACATACCATACAAATCAGCGGAAATAGTAGCGTTAAGGAGCTCAATGCGATCCTTAGAAGCCAAGTCTTGAATAGGAGTCACAGAGTATAAATACGACACCATGTCTCTATTTCCAGTCTTTATTGCCGCGTAAAGTGGTAAAAACTCGATGTGGTCCTTGGGGAATATCGATGGCAGATCTTTGTTCTTATTCACCATCACCTCTGCAATTGTTACTATTCCTGATTGAGCGGCAAAAAAAAGGGCAGTGCACTTGTCTGTTTTGGTTTCCTTTTTTAACTCTTCCGATGTCATCTTTTTCACGAGTTCTTTTACAAAACGGGTGTGTTTTGCAGCTGCAGCAATGTGAAGAGCTGTCCCTTTCTCTTCTGTTATGGGGGCTTCAAGGCATTTAATTGGATGGTTCTCATGAATAAAAGCTTTAGCAGCTTTCCAGTCATCTGTTAGGGCAGCTCGAAGGAGAGAAGCATGAATGTCAAGAGATTGAGATAATGAGCTATCACCCTCTTCCATTATTTTCCTTGATCCTTTCGAAGAATATTGAAAATCAGTTACAAGAATTAATATGATATTACGTGTGTATATATGCATAAGATGCTTGATTAGGTGAATGGATATATAGACAATACATGGGTGACGACTGCTTTATTTAAACAAACAATAGAAAAATTAAAATCTCTGAAACATAAATTAGTTTTCTATATATGTCGAAATACAATATTCATGCATATATGCAATATGTGATATTATTGATCATGATTTTTGAGTCAATATTATAATTAGAACTATTGAAACTGCTAACCTTTACAGTTGGAAATTGATGAGCTAGCTTAGCTTCAGAGAGACTGCGTGTTGTACGTACGTACTCCAAGGAGTATTGGCGCTTTTTATACTCTCAACCTTGTACGAGAATTTTGCTACAAAGTGGATTATATTTATAGATCGACGTCTGGCCACCATTATGTAGCGATCATTATCATAATTAAGACTGGATATATATATTAAAATGACTATATTGTCCAAATTAGAATACGAAAGATCAAAGATCCAAAACACATTATTGATTCTTTACCCCCCAAGTATTTTGGAACTTGTCTTGATCTTCTCAAAAGAAATGTTTTTAAAAAGAGTAATGATAGGCTTAAATCTTTTTTACAATAATATTTAAATTGATAATATTTTTATAAAACGATATTATTTTTAAGTTATTTTATAAAAATATCCCTAATTAAAAACATAATTATTTAAATAATTATAAAAAAGATTTTACGTATATCATTGACGACAATTGCAGTAACTTTTTTTCCGCATTATGTCCGTACATTTTTACTTCTTGGGATATGCAATATAATTTCATCCCGACATATACAATTGTAATTTTTAGAAAACTCAGTTTTATTACCAATTAATAATTTTTTTTCTTTATCAAAATTATTAAAAGAATTTTCTTCAATATAGATATATAATATCCTTAATAAAGTACTTGCATGACTTAATTTGATTTAAAAAAAAAATTTAAAATTTAAATCTTAAAAGTTAAATATTATTTAAGTAATATAGACGATATAATCTACGCAACAACTTTGAAAATAGATCAATAACTCCTACATATTTGCTCTTCTTAGTTTTCTAGATCTCATGATCATCAAAGCTAAAGAATTGGTGAAGCAAATTAATAAAATCTGGTAGTTGAATTAGGTACAAAAGACAGTCAAGCATTTGGTCTTTCTTCATTCATGGCCAATGGTTTAATTAATATTGCCAACGTCTACGCAGTTGTTTTGTAATTCTCAACTGCATCGTCCTCTCTCGTCTGGTGAGAATATTCATATAAGTCTTCTTTTTTTTTTTAGGTTTGTTCTTTTTATTTTCTTAATTTGTGATTAAATCTTTTAGTTCCTGATATCTGAATTTTGATGTTTATGTTTATTCGTAATCCTCTAGTTATGAAAAGCCAGGAGAAGTTACCTACTGCCGGCGGAGGCCGCAACTTGTGTTTAACATCCGTTATATACATATATATATATATATATCTGAATTTTTATATTTTTATAATTTGATGCATCAATTTTCACCATAATCTCATAAAATTAATATCAATCTTCTTTTACAAAAATAAAATGAGAATTAATTAGCTGATGTAATACTGATGGCGTACATACTGATGCAATATATGTCAGCTTTTAATTAGCTGGCGTAGATATTGATCCACGTAGTAGTCAATCAACGGCAGATACCACGTGAATATTTTAATGTTTTTGTCGTTTAACATCGCGTAACATGGATGACAAGCTTTTCACATGGCATTAGCCAATCAAAGACCGACATCATCACGTGGATATTTAATGCTTATTGTGATTTAACATAACGGATGATAATTATGGAAGATTTGAATCGTGAGATTAAATTATTTTAAATTATTTGAATAAAATATTATTATAATATTATTTATTAATATTATTATATTTTGATATATAAAAAAGTTAAATTATTTATTATATTTTATATAAAAATTTAAAAAATTTATAATAATAAAATAAGATAGGTTGAGAATGTTTACGTATCATGCAGGCTTTAACCTTTTCATATGTATGGCAAGACATTGCAATTTTGAACAGCCTTGTCGTTATCCACTTAAGTGAGCTGTAATTAGGGGTGTAACTAGTCTCACTATAATACAATTTATCTTTTGTGACAAAGAAAACGGTCACAAAAAATAACTAAAACGTCACTAAAGACATTTTGGTGATGGTTTGAAACCGTCACCACAACTGTCACCTAATGTGCGTTATAGAAAACAATTGATGACAGTTTACTGTTGAACCGTCACTAAATATTTTTAGTGACGGTTGGAGGTGTTTCTTTCGGAGTAACGTTCAAAAGTTCCTTTTTTTTGTGACGGTTGAGATTTGTCACAAAAAGTAACGTTCGAACGTCAACCCGACTAATTGACATTCGAATGACAGAAGTTGACGTTCGTTGATTATAGTTCGAACGTATCATATTTATTTTCGGACGTTTATACATCCAGATGTTAATTGCAATAAACATTCGATTTCTGTTTGAACATTAACAGACCAATGCTCGAAAGTAACGGGTATAACGTTCGGACATTTGTTCGAATGTTAACGAAGAATAGCTCAGAGGTTTCTTCAAACGTTAATCATTTAAACGTTCGAACATTTTGTTCGTTTGAGAGTAAGTACGTTCAAATGTTGACAGTATGTTTCAACGTTATGCTATAATTTTGTGTAATTACGTTTAAACGATTGTTCAAATGTGAACTAATGTTCGAACGTTTTTTATTTACATTCGAACGTACAAATCAGAAATACTAATTTTATAAAATTAAAAAACATACCAATTGTATCATATTACACACCATCATTCTTCCCAAACAATGTCTTATAGAATTTTAAAATTAGATATTAAAAATTATATACACTGATAAAATTGATAAAATTCATTTCTTCTTCTTTCCTCGCCTACCGTGATTATGTTGCAATGATATAACACGCTTCATTTGCACCATCACCTCCCGCTGCACTTGCTCTTGGACTTCAATGTGTATTCTTTCCTCCTGGTCTCTCTGTTGGTCCTGCAAACGTGTATGATAATGAGATTGTCACTCTAAGAGAGATTCCAACTCTTGCTGTCTCAACCTCATATACTCATTCTCACGCCGTGCAGCTTCTAAATCTTTGATAAAATTATTAATTTGTGAAGTCGATAAGGATGAGGAAGATGAACCAAAATGCTTGAAAGATCGTCCCAAACCTCTTGCCATACTAGACTTGGGCCCAAGCACTTGCATGAATATGACTATATTACTCGAAGAGGATTCCCCAGAAGCTGACTGCATCTCCATCATTTTTTCCAACAATTTGAAAGAAAAGAGATAATAAGTAACATATTAAAAGAAATACAAAAAAAAAAAAAAAATTATTCACATGTTATATAATTTATTTAACAAAATTAACACAACTTACATAATTATCTGCAGCGGCAGGATCCATCCACTCACTACGCTCATTAGTGTGAGCAACAACATAAATATGAATGAGGGAAAAGTTTTCAGGATCGTCACGTTTCTAACAAAGCGACATTAGCAATTTTAAAAAGATAATGTTAGTACTTAAATAAAAAAAATATGAGAAAAATAAATAAATTCTATAATTTATTAATTACCATTTTATCAATTAGACGGTAGAATGACCTTGAACCTGCACGATGGTGGACAATCAGAGCAGATCTACTCTGTGCATTCATAGAACTTAAGTGCTACAAAATTAATCTAGAATGTTAATTGTAATATATATACATATAATATATAACCTAAATATAAATGTAAATAATTAAAAGATATAAATTTAGAATACCTGATAATCTGGAGTTGCGAAAAGATCACAACACTTTTTCCAATCGTCTAACTTCATCTGCTAGAAAGGAGACTGCGCAGCCTCTTCCAATGTCTCAAACTTCTTGAAGTGATCATGACATCGTCTCTTGTGACGTCGGAATAGTGTAGCCATCAACTCATTCACAGTTCTCGAATCCTCGCTATGGCCAAAGTCGAGGTCGAATTCATCTTAATAAGTTGACGTCAAAAATATGATATACTAATTTAGGTGGAAAAAAATGTACTCTCAAGGTAAACTCACCAGCACACAACTCCGAATGTGCTCCTTAATCTCGAGCGGAACATCTCGCTATGATTGCACATAAAATGGAGCATAAACTCAGATTACTGTGCCAATATAGGAGGAAAGCGTTGTTGCACTATCATCCACTCCTCCAGTGGAATTATCAGGAATGGTGACCTTGAATTTTTCATGCCTTCTATTTTTCTCAAGAGAAATGCCACGTGTATAGCCACGACCGCGACGAGCGGATGCATTAACTAAAAAATAATAATATAATTATCGTTGTGATACCCCGTATTTTAGTGTATTTTAACTGAATGATTTTTTAATTAATTTAAATATTGGTTCTCTTGTTTTAAAATTTATTGGGTTTCTTGTTGGTTTATTTTATGATTTTTAAGTTGTGAAATTTATTTTGATATGCTTTTTTAATATTAAATATTGTTTTGGATTTGAATTGTTCTTTAATTTAAATTAGTTTGTGGATTTTAAAATATTTGTGTTGGATTTTATTAGTATTTTATTTAAGCTATTTATTGTGTTTAAATTAGTTTATAGTTGGATTTAATTATTTTATTTAACTCGCCGTTTTGAAATAATTTTCGTTGGATCAATTTTATGATCCAAGTTATAAGAATTAAACTTCATTTCTTTCCCTTCATTTTTCTTTTTTTTTTTTTTTTTCTTTTTCCCCTCTTTTTCTTTTCCTTCTTTTCTTTTTCCTCCATTTCTCCTCCCAATCGCGCGACACCCCCTCCCTCTCTCCTTCGTCCGTATCCTTCACCTCCACCCAGCATTGTCGTGCGCCACCGTCCGGTAACACCACCCCTCCCAAACTCTTCCTCATTGGCCGGCGACCACCCCACCCCATTTTCATCTCTCCTTTCGCCGCCTTGAGCCACCACGCGCAACACTAAGCCACAAGGCCTTTTGTGCTTTAGCACCGCCGTCGCGCCACCTCCGACCACCATATTTTTACCACATCATCATCGACCTCCTAGCAACTCAATGCACCCATCCCCAGCTCCGATCTGTCACCGGTGAAGTCCAGCCAACCCCATTTCCAATTTAAGCTTTTTGGCCTTAAACCGCCACCTACACCGCCACCCACTGCCAACCAGCACTACCATTAGCTTAACCGGCATCTCTAAGCTCTTTCCTAGCAATCTCAAGTCTTCGTTTGACCCCGTTCAAAATTCACCATTTTTGGACCCACGACCATAGTACATTTTGCACCATTCCATTGTTGCGTTGCTGCTCTTAGCATCTCCGTGATCCTTCAAAAATTATATTATAGCGTTGTAAGTATTTTTTCAACTAACTTTTGAGATTTAAATGTATTTTTGCACTAAGTCATTTACTGTGAATTGGTTGGATTGGAGGATGAAATTGTGTGATTGGATTGTGCTGTGTTTTGTTGGTTGTTGGATATTGATGTTGTGGCTTGTACATTGCATATCTGCATGCATGTTCATGTTTGTAAATGAAAACTGGGTTTTTGTGTAATTGCATTCATGTTCATGTGTATATTTGAAAGCTGAGTTTCATTTGAGAGAAAGGAAAAGAGACTGTAGGGATGCTGGTATAGTGCCACCGGTGATTCTTGCCTACGGTGCACGCGATAGGGATGGTGGTAAGCAAGGATAGTGGTTGTGTCCCGCCTGCGATTCTCGCCTACGGTGCATGCGGTAGGGATGGTGGTAAGCAGGGATTGTGGTAGAGTTTCGCCTGTGATTTCCGCCTACGGTGCACGCGGTAGGGATGGTGGTAAGCAGGAATGGTGGTATTGTCCCGCCTGTGATTCCCGCCTATGGTGCACGCGGTAGGGATGGTGGTATAGTCCCGCCTGCGATTGCCGCTTATAGTGTCCGATAAATGGTCGGATTTCGTGTGAATCATTTTCTTGGAAAATGATTGATTATATTTTTGGGCCAAAATGCGATTTTGGCGTGCGTTGGAAAAATATCTATTTTTGGAAAAAATGATGTTTTGATGCTAAGGCTTATGTCATCATATGCATGCATGTTTGGTTGTATTAATGTACTTTTATCTTGTGGGTTGTTTGGATTATTACTTACCTGCTGTACCGTTTTATGGTACCGTAGATTTTGATGCAGATGAGAATGTGGAGCCTGAAGGATCGACTCCATCGGAGAAGTGACATGTGGTTGCTTCATTTGGGATTTATGGGATTTGTTTCCCACTCTTATATGTATTATATTTTTAATGGATAACTGTATAACTTTTTAATGACTATTTATTTTGGATATTTGTATTTAACAATTTTGGTACTTAATTGACTTATTTAATTATCCGCTGCGACTTTTATGATTCTCTTGTTGCACGTTGCACACACTTGAGTACTTATCGTTGGGATGCGTGATCCTTGTTGTCATCATCCCGACGTCACGATTTTCACGTTTCCGTACGTGGGAGTCGGGGAATCACAATAGTTATATAGTTATTGAGACAAAAGTATTAATATATAATTAACTATCAACAACATTTTCTTACTGATAGGTGTCTATTGATTGTCGTTCTCTTGCATGTTAACTTGATTTTCAGGAGTGAAACATTCGGGTGGGGAGTTCTCAACGGGTTCGGGACTTGGACTTGGCGGAGGAGACACATTTCTTCGTCATCGTTTTGGCGGCATACTTGAGGCATGATTAATATGATAAAGAAAATTAATTAGAAGAAATTATGAAAAGTATAATATTCTATAGCCACCTATATGAATAAAATATCTAGTACTTTTATTCTTCATCTTCGGATGTATTTTTCATGTTTGTTTCAGAATCTCTCTCAATAACATCTTCGTTGTCATCATCAACCTCTTCCTTGTCCTCCTTATCCACTTCCTCCCCGCATTTTTCTTCATCTTCTTCTTCTGACTCTTCGTCTTCTTCTTCTTCACTTACTTGAATGGAATGATCATTTAATATGGACAGGTCGAGAAGGACGGGTGGGACATCATCTTTACACAAGGGAAGCAACTCGAGTGCACTGAGGTCAACAAATAAGTTAATACCATTTCCATCTTCTTGGTAGGCCTTTACAATTGGATTGTCATCTTCATCTCTATTATTCTCGTAATCCGCACTCGTTCCTGCTTCATATATATTTCGAGGGATAAATTTTTGTACGACTCGCCAAGTTATCTCTCCACTGTCTTCATCAGTACTTTTCATTGAATCAATCAAGTAATAGACTTGGGTAGCTTGACAAGCCAATACAAATAGATCATCTTTGTACCATTTAGATGCAGTATTGACACTCGTAAAGTGATTATCCCTAAGTATCAAAACCCTACCACCGCCTAGATCCCACCAATTACATTTAAAGAGATATGTTACAAATCCACCAAGATACTTCAATCTGATAATATCATGTGTGACACAATAATAGTCAATATCATCTGTTCCATAACTCCCCTCGACCAACACACCACAGTTTTAAGTCTTTCTATTACGTTCACGGTCTAGAGTATGAAATCTATAATCTCGAACCGTGCATGCAGTGTATCGAAGTGCTCTATTTGAGAGACCATGGGCCAATGCATACAATTCAGGAGAAACTAATCTGGGATCACTAGCACGTTGTTCCAAATCTATCAATTGAAATAATATACTTATTAAAAAGTTACCCAGAGTTAAAAGTTTAAAAATCTAACATATATGTAATTTTAGTTCATATACGTTGTTCAAACGATCCGAAAAATTCTTTCTCGTGTCTTGTCTCTATATTCTTTACGCCTTCTGTCTTAAGTTGTCCAGGTGATCACTGTATATAAGTACAAAATAATATTATTTTGAGCACAGACGTTATAGTTAAACTTTTTAAATTAGAATTATTTGAAGCATGCAACGACATACCTGAGATAGTCATCAATCTCCCGGCATTTATTTAGCACGTACTACCGAACTTTACCCCAACTCTCCATCAATTAAATCGTAACATGTTTGTGCACCCAAGGGTCGTACCTTTTAGAAAAACACTGATAGTTTACGAGGAGGCAGAGCAGCAATATCAGAATTTCGCTCTTGATGATTAAATCGTATCTCAACACCACGAACATATAGAAAGCAAAAAGTTAACCATTCATAGTGTATGTAGGCCTCTGCTATTGAACCCTTAGCTCTGGCTTTATTCTCAACAGTGCGCTTCAGTCGACCCAAATATCTTTCAACTGGATACATCCAATGGAATTGCACCTGTCCACCCAACAGTACCTTCCAGGGTAAATGTATTACTAAATAGATCATGACATCAAAAAATGATGGTGGAAATATCTACTTGAATTTACAGAGTATAGTAGCAATGTCTTCTTCCATCTTGTGGAACATATCTCGTTTTACTACCCGATTGCACAAATCCTTAAAAAAAATATAGAGTTCGGTTATGGCAACACGTATATTAAATGCTAGCTTCCCAGGAATTTCCACCAGTAATAACTTTTGCAAAAATACGTGATAGTCATGACTTTTCAATCCACTAATTTCTCAATTATCAGGGCTCATGCATCTACCAATATTTAAAGCATAACCATCTGGCAACTTCACACCATGCTACTATTTGTAGAAGTCCATTCTCTCCTCCCTCGTCATCGTAAAACATGCATACGAGATGACCACCCTGTTGTCTTCCACCTGCAAATGTAGATTATGCTTTATTCTCATTTTCTCAAAATCTTTCCTCTTCTTGATCGTGTCCTTTGTCTTTTTGTTAATACTCATCAATGTACCTAATATATTATCGCAGATATTCTTCTCTATGTGCATTACATCCTAACTATGTCGTAATATGCAGGACGACCAATACAACTCTCCACATACAGGACATGCTTGTTTCTCCTCGTTCTCCTTCCAGAACAAAACACAATCATTCTTGCATGCATGTATGGACTTGTACTCAAACCCTAATCCCTTTCTCAACTGTTTTGCGTCATAAAATTTTTTTGGCAATGCAGACCCTTTGGGAAGCACCTCGTTAAATAAGTCCAAAACCATGTTTATTGCTTTCGTCGACATCCCGCACAATGACTTAATGTGAAGCAACTGCACAATAAATAACATTTTGGAATGTTTTGTACAGCCTGGATAAAGTTCGCGTTTTGAATCTTTCCACATTGCAGCGAAATTTCCAGAATCAGTCCCTTAGCCACTCGAGGCATTGTCATCTATGTCATCCATAAATATCTTAGCTCCAATGTCACCCAACATCTCCTCCATCTCATCCCACTCATAATCAGTATCCATGTGTAGCAAATAATTTAGATGACCGAACAATGCATCCACTGACTGTGCATACGACTCACCATGCAGTACCCATCGAGTATACCCAGATCCATATTGTTCACAAATATATGAGTTTCAACTTCAGCCAACCCTATTGCACACAAATATTTACACACTCGACATGGACACTTAATATAACCACGTCTATCAGCAGAGACTCGAGGAAAATCAATGAAGGTTCTTACTCCACGCACATAGGGTGCATAATCCTTTCCAAGTTTGTTGCCTAGACGCATCCAACTTTTGTCCATTTTTAAAAACATCTATCTATTAGTAACACATACATAGAAAATTCACATGCATGTCATGCTCCAATTCTCACTGCTCTTTTTATAAGGTAGTTGGTCCAATCCCATTCGAGATAAATCTTATCCAAATTGCACGTATTTCGTCACTTTACTACTCTCCACGTTAGTAGAAATTTCGGCAGCACCTCCTCATAATTCTCCAAGTATACATGTTCAGATAGAAGGATTGTGACCCTACGAACAATATACCCGAAGAACAATAGAGGAAGACATCGAAACGTCATACTAAACATGTTAAGTAGGAGTAACAAGAATGTGCAATACAGATAATATAATCCCAAACTGTCCACACTGAAAAATTCAAGAATTAGTGGACATCTAAATGTATACTAATTCCTGAATGGATCTAAAGTTATTTATGCAATGTCACACAATATCTATAAAAAAATACCTGAAATAATATAAGCTCAAAATGTTTGAATTAACAATGTTAAAGAAATAATAGTATTATATTGTTGAACTAGAGAGATGGAAGAATATGTTCACAAGTTTCCGATCAGTACACAACAAGGGAGAATCAGTTGAATAAATATCTAAACTTTAGTCTAATTATTTAACTGTCACGAACTCTCCTACCTTGACAACTCTCAAGGCCATAGAGACTTTGACAGTCAAGCAATTTGACAGATCGGAAATGTTTAATTATTACTTATTAAATGTTTAATTTTAATCATTATTATATAAGTATATCTACTTATTAATTGATACTTATTTAATTTTAATTGTTATTATACAATTGTTATTATAATTGATACTTATTTATTTCTTAATATTTATATTATTACTTAGTATAAGTTGATTTATTTTAATTACTTACGAAAATAAGCACATATTAGTTATAATTCGTTATTATGTCTAAAAATTTTAGTAACATTTATATACTTAATTGAGTGAGTTATTTATTTATATAGACAATAAGTATACATTTTCTAATTAAGCATTTATTTGATCCTTATTTATTTACTTTCTATTTTACTTTAAATAAGTATATCTATTTATTCCCGACTCTCTACTTGTTTGGTGGGTTCAAGACTTCTTTCAAAAAGAGTATTTTACTTTATTTATTTATATATATATTTAATAATATAATGATTTGGAACCTCACAATGGTAGGGATATTTAATAATCTATTATATATTATAGTTATTATATGTATATTATACTTTATATATAGCTAAGTTATTTACTTAGAAGTTGATAATAATCATATTCTAATTAAACTAGTATGAATATATTATATATACTTATTAAATATTAAATATTTATTCCCATATTAAATGTTTTTAATTTTAACTTAAATTAAGTTCCTAAACTTATAATTTTCTTAGGAAAGAACAAATTCAAAAAACATAAAGAAATATTATATAAAAAAATTCACATAAATCCACAAACTAAACACAATATATTTCTAACCATATAAACATATTCAATAAAAATTCACAAACAATAATCACAATATTTCAAATCTATCTTATAACATATTCACAATATTCTCACAACAATATTTCAAAGCATATTAATTCATCAATAAACACCATAAACTCACAAAATATTCACAAAATTCACAAATAATAATTACAATATTTCAAGAGTAAGCATAAACACAACACAACTTTTCATTTTAAGAGTAGGCATAAACACAACACAATTGTTCATTTTAATTCATCATATTACACAATCCATCTCACCAAAATTTCCTTCTAATTCATCAATATAAACAATTTAATTCCTTCTAATTCATCAATACCCAATTGATACATATTCACTATATATGTATATATACAATCAAAATTCACTACTCAACTCACAATATTCTACCCATATCCAATTCATCAAAATCCACAATCAAATCACATTATACACATCCCATATTCATCATTATCCACAATAAAATCATAACAAAATGTATAAACATATTACTAAAGTTTAGAAATATACCTAGCACTCACAATATTCTCTTACAAATCAAAAGCTTTTAACTTGCCAAAACAACCAATCCTTCCAAAAAATACAACACTAGCTTGTTAGAGACATATATATATATAAAACATAAGAGAAAAATAAAAAAAATTGTAAAAAAATAAAAAAGAAATAAGGGTTTTTCCTTACCAAAATAGTTCCAAAGTATTAACCCTCTCTCACTCTAACTTTCTCTCTCTCTCTAACCCACGACCCTCTCTCACCCACTCTCTCTCTTTCGCGCACGGAGGAAGCAGAACTGACTTTGCTTCCCTCTCGTGTGTGTTTTCATGCAAAAAACATTTCATTTGATGACACGTTTGAACGTTTAAGTTGCACATTTGGACGTTCATTTGATCCCACTCAATTTTCAGCTGAAACATTCGAACGTTAAATTATATATGTCCGAACGTTACTTCTCATGATAGATATCAAATTCGAGCTGGAAACCTGCCGCCCAAATATTCTAATATTGAACTTATATAATTTAATGTTCGAATGTTTATAAATTTCCTTTCAAATTTCATCCATTAACGTTCGAACATTAAATTATAACGTTTAAACGTGACTACTCATCACAGAGCAAAAAAATAGAGCGAAAAATTTCCCGCACAAATTTTTCTACGTCCGAACGTATATAATTTAACGTTCGAATGTTTATAAATTTCCTCTTAAATTTCATCCGTTAACGTTCGAACATTAAATTGTAACATTCGGACGTAAATGTTCGTCACAGATCAAGGAAATCGAGTGGGAAATCTCCAGCCCAAATTTTTGCACGTTTGAACGTAAATAATGTACATTCGAACGTTAAGAGACGACATTATTCGGATGTTGGTATTTATTAATATTCTAGTTATATATATACTATAGTATATATATATATATTATAACACAACATAATTACTATACTATATTATATTATATAATATATTATATACACTATATTATAACTAATATATAACATATTAATATAATATGTTATAACTAATATTATAACGAGGTAAATATTTTTTTTAATAGTTATTGATTTTCTCACAAAATATTATTCAAGTTTCTCGATCTATATGTAACTCAAAATATAAAAAATGTATATATATCATAAATTAATTTTATGTAATTAATTTAGAAATATTTTAATGATTTTTTTTATGTTAAATAAGATTTTTAATTAAATAAATATTATCAACCATACGCCACATAATATAAATCAATAATTAATCCAGAAAAGACCGTAAATATTTAATTCATAACTAAAGCAAATTATCAAAACACTATATATTGTCCATAACTATAACAAAAAAAATATATAAATAAAAAATAGAAACTATTGTGATGTGAGGTCTCTGCACACATCCTCGACTGCAGCTAATCGTCTCTCTACCTGGCTTAGTCGAGTACTTAGCTTGACCTGAGTTGCATTACCGGCATGAATCTTTGTACGTAACTCAGAAATGCTAGAATTAATCTATGTACGTAACTCAGAGATGCTAGTAGTAATCTCTGTATGCAACTCAGACATGGCAATATGCACTGCATCAATCACTGCTAATGTGTGTATGCCGATCTCAGCACGCAGTGTGTCGGCCATCTCCATGAAAATGAAGTCTCGAGTGTCCCGTGCTCTGTAATAGGGTGGTGCTGTTGATCGGTTCCATCACTTGCCATTCACACTCGGCAACTTCTTTTGCGACTCCGAAATGTAGCAGGAATCAAGTGATCTGGATCCCGAATGGCAATATATTTGTTGTAATGTACCTCACCTCTTATCGGATCCTCTCAAATATATACCCCACAAGGTCGATCGGAATGCCACAAACGACCCGTATCATAAATTTCTCTCAATCCATGCCAACATTGGTCTTGTACTGCCGATGGTCAATATTGTTGGCGATGATCAGATTCATGATCTTGAAGAAAGAAGATAAATCTGTCTACCTAATGCTCTTCGTCTCATCGTACACTAGAGCATCTGGACCAACAATTAGGTCTCTGACCTCATGATTAGCAAGAGAATCAACCTCATCTGTGTAAACTGGTCCCTTGTCTTGAGTCATCTTTGCATCACCTGAAGGATCAGACTCTCTTGGCGACAGGTTTGGATAGGTATCAACCAGACTAGGAATACTGAGAAATGCAGCAAGTGCGTCCATTGAAAATATAACAGGAGCTCCTAGGACACAAATCCTATATGCCCCTCCATCGTCTAGGCTGGCACCCCCGAGCTCTGTATAGAACTCAGCGACGATGTCAATATAGGAAATTAGCTCCCTTGATTCTTCTCGCTGAATTAGGATTGGTGCCCAACCACGATTGTTGAATACTGATTTGAGGGAATGACCCGCCCATATAAGACTCACAAAATCAGATAGTTTTACCTGCCGGTCCAGTAAAACTGTCCGTTCTCGAACTGTTGACATAATAGTTTCACCTGATCTGCCACGTTTACGGCCTCTATAAGACATTATTATGAACCCAACATTTAAAAATAAAATATATATTCAACATTAGTGATAAAATCTAATATGAGGAAATATTCACAAAATCATATAGTAATAGAAATTAATAAATTAGTTTATAGAACAATTTAATAAAATCATGGAAATAAATTAATTAGTTAATATAAAATTATCCATTCGAACGGTATATTTAGTGTTCGAACAGATACTAGAACATTTGACCGGTCAAAAATTGGTCGAACGGCCAACATCTTGTTTGGGTCAAAACGTTCGAACATCCCAAAAATGTTAGATCGCACATGTTAAACCCGTTCGAACTCGTTCAAATGGAAACTAGATCGAGCTCGTTCATTGCTAAGTCAACTTAGTGGCCATGAAAACACATTAAATACAACGTTTTCTCTCGGTTTCTTCGACAAAACACATACTACTCTTCATTTCTAAACATCCTATGGTGGATTTGTGGTGTTCTACGGTGCATATAGATGGAAAAATATAATTTTTCAAGAGAAAACAAATAAAACGATAAAATAACTTATAAATATCATACCTTCACTTAAGAGGATGAGTGTTCGACATCCGTGGCTCACGGCGGCGCTTGATGGGCGTTCAAATGTTTTCTCTCGGTTTCCAACAATTGGAGATGACGGCGTTGAAATGAAGAAGCCCTCGATGAACTTCTATGTACATAAACGTTCGAACGCTAGTTAAATGGTTGAACAGTTTTAAATAATTGTTTGATTGGTGGTTTTTACCGATCGAATGGTATTTTTATAAATTTACTAATAATTTATATTATATTATGTTATAATTGGTATATTTTATAAATGAAATTTATAATGCTATGATTTAGTATAATATATATACTATTATAGTAGATTATATATAGTATAATATATATACTATGATAGCATAATACTTTAAATGAAAACATAATAATATAGTGATAGACATTTGGCTATAATTAATAAAACTAACAACAACAATATACTATATATAGTATATAGCATTATATAGTGTATATATAATACTATAGATATAGTATAGTATATATATATAATATATAATACACTATATATATTATATAGTATATATATACTATAATATACTATATATGTTATAGATAATATTAGATATAGTATGCTATATGTTATAGTATACATTAACGTATTCTTTTTAAAAGACATTCCAATATTACCCTTTTCTTTCCCAATCGTGCTCTGCTAGGGCTAGTGCCGCATGACAGTTGCCAGGGCTCTTCCTGGGCCTTCGGTGACGGCTGGGCTGCAGCGAACGTTCGCCGACTTAGTGGCACAAGCGCCACAACCGCTGCCTGAGATTGACATCCTGCTTCGTCCTGCAAAATCCATAGATGGTCAGCTCTGTGTTCTATTTTCAAAAGAGGAGATTGAAAAATCTGCTGCTCCATTTCGATTCTCTTTGGTTCTCAAGTACGTTCGGCAGTGCCCGTCCCTTGATGCCATCAGAGTTTTCATTCGCAATCGTTGGGGATTAACTTCGCAAACGATGGTTTCAGATATGAGGAAACCATGGAATGTGTTCGTGCGTCTCACCAATGAGGATGATTTTGTGAAGGCAATGTCGAGGGAGGCTACAGATGTAGATGGGGTTCCTTACCTTGGGTTCCATTGGCACACTAATTTTGATGAGGATTCGGAACCTTCCTTGGTGCCGGAGTGGGTCTTCCTTCCTGGTTTACCACCAAAATACTATTATGAGTCTTTTTTGAGGAATATCACTGCTCCTTTGGGTAGGTTCCTACGACATGATAATGCCACAAAGTGTGCGACGAGAACAGACAGGGCACGGGTTTACTTGGAGCTTGACGCAACAAAGGACCCCTTAAGGGGAATTTGGATTAGCAATCCGCACCACGCTTCTAGCTTTTATCTAGAGGTTGAGTATGATACACTCCCTGCCTTTTGCTCTAAATGCTATATTCAGGGCCATAATTTAAAAACTTGCAAGTGGAAGGAAGGTGGCGTTAAGGTGGTTAATCGTAAGAAGAAGGGAGTTGTAAAGGAGCCAGAGGAAGCAGGGAATGTGTGGAAGCTGAAACCTGTTGTTGATGGCAAAAATGTGAAAGGGGCTGTGACGCCTGTTGATGTGCCAAAGGAGTTGTCGGTGCCACTGCTGACAGCGGTGGAGGATTCGCAGGCTCTTAAAGCGTTGGTGCACGATGTTGCTACTAAAGTGGGAATGAACTGAAATGCAGAGAAATATTTGGCTGGTCCTAGTTCATCCGAAAGACAGGGTGATAATGCAGTTTGTGTTGGCTTGATGGTTGTGAGTGGTAATCCGGATTTGGTGGCCGAGGACCATGTCGTATGTAATGTCTTGGATCTGCAGGTTGGTGCTATTCCTTAAAAGAAATCTGTTGATGATGCTTTGGTGGCTGAAACGGTGGATGTAATTGGGGCTAGTCCTAGCTTCGTGATAGAGCAGAATTCAAGTGGGGACAAATGGTTGTGGAAGCAACAATGAGGAGCTAGCCTTGTTTTGGAACCAAATGGTTTCGGATGCCAAAAAAATTATGTATTGTTGAGTCTGGTCTAGTGGATGTCATTCCAGATGTGGAGAGGTTGGAGACATGTAGTAGGCTGGGAGCATAGGATGTAGGTGAGCAGGTGACAGGGGATGGGGCTTTATTTGACTATATGGAAGATGAAAGGTTGGGGGCTGTGACAAGTCCGGTTGAGAGGGTGGAGTATCCGCCTGAGGGAATGGTTGGGGATTACGTCTCAGAACCCGATGAAGATAGGGTAGAGCACCTTTGTAAAAATAAAGAGTATCCGTCTGATGGGGATGCTATAGTGGCAAAAAATGTGAGTAAGGGTGGAAGAGCTCTCAAAAGCTCAACTCGGGTTCCTAGCAAGCTCGCTAGGATGAATTCATGATTTGTACGCCTTTCTGTTGGAATATAAGTGGTCTTCGATCATCGCGGAGACGTCTATGTAAGTTGGTAAGGAAATTCCAAGCTAATTTTATTATGTTAGCCGAGCCTTTCGCTGATGAAAGTCAGTTGGATGTTTTAAAAAATTGGTTGAAGTTTGATTATGGGTACTCTAATCAAAGTGTTGGTGGGAAATTATGGTTGTTATGGAAAGATGGTTTAGAAATTTCGATTAGTCAATTTAGTGCTCAGCACGTGTCTGTCATGCTAAAAGATGCTTCTTATTCTGTTATGGTTTCTGTTGTCTATGCAAAATGTAATCATATGAAAAGGCATGATCTCTGGTGGTTGTTATAGTTGGATGTCATGAAAGATATACCCTGGTTCTGTCTTGGTGATTTCAATATTATTCGTGGGGATGATGAACGTTGGAGTGGTAGACCTCGGTCGAGAATGGCAATGGATGATTTTAATGATTTTATTGAGGCATGTGGGTTCACTGAAATGAAGTCAATGGGTGCCAAGTTTTCTTGGTGTAATGGGGAGTGAGGTTTGGCTAGAAGCTAGTCCAAACTGGACCGATGTCTCCTAAATCCTATGGCTGTGGATTTAACTTCGGATGCTTTGTGTAAATATTTGCCTCACTCAACGTTGGATCATGCTCCTATGTTCTGTGTCTTAAAGCCTCAGGCAGGTAGATATGGTCCATCGTCGTTTAAATTCCAACAAATGTAGGTGTCTCATGTGAATTTTAGAGAGGTTATGCCAGGTGCTTGGCAGGCTCCAATTGCTGATGTGGGGCTGTCTCGCCTAGTTGCTAAATTAAAGAAGTTGAAAATGGTATTGAAAGAGTGGAATCGTAGAGTATTTGGGCATACGGAGAAAAATATTTGTGAGTTGGAAAAACAGATTTTCTGAAGTGTCTGAGACAGAATTGCTTAATGCCAAGGAAGAGCTTACCGTGTGGCTTCTCAGAGAGGAGACTCGGTTATCTCAACAGGTCAAAATTAGGTGGATGGAGAAGGGTGAGGCCTCTGCTCAATTTTTTAAAACTTTTGCTTCTGTGAATAAGCCAATTGTGCAAGAAATGCGACTACGTGATGGTTCTCGTTTATCATCCCCGGAGGCTATACATGCTGGGGTTGTGGACTTCTAGAGTGATTTTCTGAAAGCACGACCAAGGAGGGACACCCCAAATTTATCTTTGTTGGTGGAGAATGTCGTTACAGAAGAGGAGAACAACACTCTTCTTCAGCTCCCTTCAATCCAAGAGGTAAAAGAGGCGATGTTTTCTATTCCGGTTGTCCCTTCCATACGAGCCTTACACCGCCACACCCAAAGAGACCACGTTAAAATAATGGGAATCAAGCCAAGCAAAGTACCTTTCTATTAGTATACTTTGGTTTCGACGGGCATCGAGAAACATTCGATCGTACTATTTTCTCACGTTCTAAAGTTTCCTTCCACGTTGGAATGTTACTTGGAATGATGTTCGAACGTACTATTTTCTAGCGTTCCAACGTTTCTTTCACGTTGGAACGTTACTAAGAATGACATTCGAACGTTTCGTGTATATAAGCCCAAAACCGAACGGAGAAACATCATTTTCACCCTTTTTTTCGACAAAACCGTTTGCATGCCTCCACTAAACCGTCCTTGCCGTCGTCAAACCCTACCACAACAGTCAATAAAAGTTAGGCTTCCTTCTTTTATCCTCTTACATGTATTTTATTTGAGATTTAGTAAATGTATTATTTAAAACAGAACGTTAGTGGTGGCTAGATTTTCAATTCCATTTTTCGGCTACCATGGGTTGCCCTTGACCAAATAGTCACCGTACAAAACTTTCTTGAAATGTATACTTTATTTCTATGGTGGCATTTCGGCATTTAGAACCTTGTAACTTGATTTTTGAGATTTCAAGAATGACTGAGTCGACTCAGCCATTATGTGTCGTAACGTTCAAATGTTTCACTAGGACTTTCGAACGTACGACGTTTCAATTACATAACCGTTATATCTTCCACGTTCAAATGTATATTTTTTTACATACGGATGTTTCTTTTCGTAGCATTTAGTTTCAACGTTCAAACGTACTAATTTGTAATTTATTTATGCCTTCAACATTCGCACGTACATCCTTTACGTTTGCACGAAAAACACATATGTTCGAATGTATAGCATAAACGTCCGAATGTGTATGTTGTATGTTCAAACGTACTACTTTTAAATTTATTTACTCCATATGTTCGAATGTATGTGTTTTATGTACGAACGTAAAAGATACATGTGCGAACGTTTTATCTGAACATTTAAACATATGTTTTACTATGTTCGAACGTTAATGCAGAACAGTTTAAAATTAATATGAAAGATGCATCAATAGTACTCATAATTTTTTTTCCTTTTCTATTTTCAGGATATGGCTCATCCTTTGCATTCCAAGAAACAAGAGAGGGAAGGAACCACTCAGGACACTGCTCGTATCAGGGTTCGTACTGTTATGATGGAGCGAAAGGTCTTGATCAATGAGTTCGATGAGCTCAGATGGGAGCAGACGAACCTCAGAGATGTCTTCATCAGTAGAGGCTGGGGAAATATCTGCACATTAAGGGGAAGGTATGCCCCTCAATGGTTCAAGAGTTCTATATGGGGATGTGTGACATACTTTAGGACGTATCCTTTCACACCGTGACTGTACCCGGTATTTCATCGAGGAGTTGAGACATTGACTACGGCTAACTCTCTAGCCATGGTTCGCACATCTACATCAGCACACTCGATGCAGATGTAGGCACTTCTACATCATCTACTGGCCCATTTGAGCCATCATCAGCCAGAAATGCAGACTGGTTAGAGGTCGAGGGTACTGGCCGTGAGGCTCAGGATGATAACTGAGACGAGGATTTCTACATCCTTACCGGGAGAGACCACAAGCAGATTGAGAGGAAGAACGCCTTCAATTAAAACCATCTGCTACCTTTCTTCCGCATGTTGTAGCTTATTATTGCAACAAATATGGATCATGTAGCACATAAGATCACATTTAGTCGGATTTGGGTACAGTTTTTTATACGAGGGGGACATGAAGATCCCATAGATTTGCCACTGCACATCTTTGAGAGGATCTGTTACGAGGCAAACATCGTCTCCATGGACAACCTCCCATACGGTGTCCTCATCAGCTAGCTATTACTTGCTCGGAGAGTCCCAACCCAACCAGAGGAGCAGGTCAAAGATCAGATGAGCCCCTTCGACATGACCATGCATCAACGTAGCATTGGACATGCGAGGGGGTATCCTCAATGTCAGCCACCCCCTGTAGAGGACCTAGTTCGTTCGACGCAGCCCGAGCCCGATATAGGGAGTAGTAGTCAGCAGTCGACGAGTACATCTGTGGGAGATGCACGGTTTGCTTGGGTTGATGCGATGATCTCAGAGCTGATTGCGCATATCAATCGACAGATCGTGGCTGTAGAGGAGTTTGTCGCCTAGATAACCCATCGGGTAGGTATCCTCAACGAGAAGGTTGATAGCTTGACTGAAGAGATACGGAATACGAATTTCATGAACAACGCGTTCATCTGAGTGTTGTTTACTAACTTTTATCATATTTTGTAATTTCATTTTTATATATGTAAGGAACCATTTTATTTAATATATTTAATATTTTTTAATTTCAATTCTCAATCTTCTTTAATGTTAGATTTTCTATACTAAATCATTGCACTTCAAATATATATAAACATAAATATAGATTTATATATAAATATATAATTATATTTTACAAATTGTGTATATATAAATATATACAAGTCAATTTTTTAGATTTGTTCACAAATTATGCACTATAAAAATTACATAAATTTTAAATTAGAGTGATATTTAATTTAAATTTATAATTAACGTTCGAACGTTAATTAATAACGTTCAAATGTTGGCGCTAAAGCATTTCATATTCGCACCTAAGTAGCCACAATATTCGTACGTATATGTGACGTTCGAACGTAAATTTTCCATACATTCAAACGTAAAAAAAATAAATAAATAAAAATTCATTTGTCTTTAGTGACAGTTTCCAGAAATTGTCATAGAAAATGTTTTTTAGTGACGGTTTAGGGACTGTCATAATTTTTCAACCGTCACTAAAAACCAATTGTATTGTAGTGTCTGATCTGTTTTTGGATAAAATTTAAGATCGAACTGGTATATATTGATTTTAAATTTTTGAAAATGTATCGATTCTCCTTTTAAATCGGGTTCGATTCGATTTTTCGATGTTAATAATAAACTGTCACCTCGATTGCAAATTTATTGCCAAAAATTGATACAGTCCAATGCAATAGTTCACCAATAAACACAGCAAAAATGTCAACAAATACTATTTAAATTAGGGTTAAGCTATACATCTTCCTTCACTTCTCCAACACCACACACGGGGTGACGTGGCATTTTTTATTTATTTATTTATTCTTCAAGTAAAACAAACATTTTACTATTCATTGTCTTCCTCCGCAAGCCAATTTGAATTGTTCCTCTTCCCGCGTCGCCCTCTCTCGCATCGCTTGCTACTCTGCCCTCCTTCGGCCAACTCCACGTCTCATTCGTCCTGTCACAGTGTTGTGCTGCCTCCCACGCTGACCGGCCAAACAACCTCCGATCGTCCGCCACCATCTCACTCGCAGGTGATATTTCTCTCTCTCACTATACATGTTTGGTTATTTTTGAAGTTATTTTACAGGATCTTTCTTCCAAGTGTTTGTGCTTGTTTGCATAGAAGTAAGACTGAGTTCTTATTGTATTTGTCTGCCATCTTTGTTTGGGTTTTCCTATATAAAGCAATGTAATTTTTTTGGAAGCTATAGAAGGATTGGGTGGGGATTTGGTAGCTCTGAACTGATTATTGAGATGGTTTTGGTTCAAGTTTGAACTTTTTTAATGTCCCCTGCATGTTTTTGAATTGCTTTTTTTTTTTTTTTTTTTGTTTAATTTGAAGAACCCTTATCTGAGCTTATGTTATTCTACCTGAGCTTTGGTGGATTTGTTCTAGTCTAATGATATTTAGTGTTTTATTAGTTGTTGGGTACACAATAGTTCTAGTCTACCTGAGTTTTTAGTTTAAATGAAGAGATCATGTGGGCTCGTTTCCATAATCTTGTTCTTAAATCATGGATTTTTATGTCAAAACTTGGAAAAAGCATATTTGTACATGGTATTTGAGGCTTAATGGAGATTCCTATGTCTACTTCATATCAAATGAGATACAAGTATTGTTTAACTGTCAACCTTTTTTAAGTGTACATGATTTAGTTTTAATATTCCTATTATCTGGGTTTCTAAAACTTCATTATGACTCAGTTGAAATAGCGTGAAGGATAAAGAGAAAGATGAAAGGCGACCTATGCCTTCTACATCGATCCCACCGGCACAGGTATGTTCACATTGGTCATTTAGAAATGTCCATGTGTTTGATATTTCCAATTAGTTAATGTATTTTTATTTGTGTATTATAAGGATATTGTGGTCCAGAAAATTCGTACTACCCGCCATTTATATATACATACGCATGGGGTAGCTAGGTAGATTTTCTTATAAGCTTTTTAAAAAAAATTGAGGACGTGCATTTGAGTTGTTCTAATCTCGTGCCTAATTACAGCTCCCATCAATACCACATTTTGGATCAACGATGCTCTATACTTGATAACTCTTCATGTGAAATCTCTAAAATATACCTTTCATTCAGCCCAAAATTAAGAATTTTTATGTATTATAAAAGGACGCTGCTATTTGGTTATTTGAGTATAACACTTAGATGGATCGCTTGACCTGGCAATACCATGAATTTAAAACTCATTTTTTTTCTTTATTATCACCGATATAAATTTATTATCATTATGGCAAGCATATGCAGAATAATTTATTTACTACAAATGATTATCAAATTTCTTAACAAACTCTCAAAATGTACCATTCAGTTCATTAACCAAACAATAATGTTGCTAGAAGTTTCAATCAATCTCTATTGTTTTCAAAATCATAATTTCATTTGTATTCTATTTTGTCAAAGAAATATCACAACCTACAATTGATCGTGGGCCTTGTTTATGTAGTCATTGCTATTTATAAAAGAAATTGAACAAGAAATTAATCCAAAGAGAAGATGGCTCTCACAATTGAGAAAAAGAATATAGGTTTGGAGATTGAGATGAGAATTCTTGATCTCATCTCAAAGTTTAAAATATTATGTTTTAATATTATTATTGTTTTGAGATTTGAAAAAGTTGAATTGAAATTTGAAAAAATTGAATTGTTTATTATATTTTGTATGTGTATTTGAAAAATGTGTAAAAATGAGTTGAGATGAGATGAGAATTTTGAAGATTTTCTCACCCCCCAATGAGTTGTATGTGTTACGTTTTTTTTTTTTTTTTTTCTTTTCTTTTAATATGACCTAGCAGTTCCATGTGGCATGCACTGTCAAATTCGTTGCTACTAAAGTTTGCAATGAATATAAATCGTTGCAAATGTATTTGTCTAGATCCCCTCGATAGCTAGACAACATCAATGAGAATATATGGATTTGCAACGAAAAAAAATCGTTGGTGTAGATCACATTCACCAACGCGGCAATTCCAAAGCATGGCAAAGAATAAAGTCTTTGCAAATAGTCAATTGCAACGAAAATACCACTTTTGCAATGATGTATGTTACTTGCAAAAAGCCTCTCCTGTTGGTGTGTATATAAATATATAAATATATACATGCATGTAAACTTAGATGGTCAAGTAGGCATGTTCTATTATGAAATCATTATTTTTTCCAAAAGTTTATGATGATGAGAAGATGTACATTTAATTATTTGTGTTATGTTAATCTTGCCTTGTTTGTTTTTGTGACTAAAACTTAAAACTTTGAAAATTTTGAAAATCTCTTATTTCATCATTACAACTTTCTCAAATCTCCATACAAAATAAAATAAACAATTCAACTTTTTCAAATCTCAAAATAAATATAATATTAAAAAATATATTTTAACAATACTTTATTCAACTTTTTAACTTTAATCTCAACTCATCTCCGAAAACAAATGAGGCCTTAACACTTTCGTGTGAGTCAGACTCTCCTTCAATAAATAGTTCCAATATATAGAATATTTAATTGAATAGAATAAAATATAAAGTCACGATTTAAACTCACCAACTTTAATTTTATAGTAACCTTAATTTTAGTATAGTACTCATGCATATTTTTATCTATAAAAAGTTTTTATTCATGTTTGCAGCTACATGAAAGTACTTTACATATATGTACATGTATCATTTATAGGATAGGAAAATGCTAGTTTGCTCTCTTACTTTACCCACTCACTGTGATCATTTGTGTATTTAATTTTTTTACTTAATGATTGAGAAAGTAATTTTTAATGTATTGGTTTTTTTTTTTTTAAAAAGAAAATAGTTAAATATGTTAAAAATATGAGAAAAATAGAAGAAGAAAAAAGCCAAAATGGCCTAACGGTCAAATGGAGCGGTGCTACTCAGGTGGCAGAGTAGCACCCCCGCCTGAGTAGCACCGCTCTATAGGATAACTTAAAGAGTCCTGCTATATACCGAGGGTGTAGCTCGAGAATGAATCTCGAAAAGATTATTTGGATTGTTTTATTGTTATTTTATTTTTTTATTTATTTTTTATATTTTTAAACATTTAAAAAAATTCACAATATCATTAAAATATACTTCTTTAATCACTAAATAAAAAAATAAAAAAAATTGCATCAGTACACATCCTCGGTGACTCTAGTTTTATTCAAACTTAAAATAATTATATGATAATAAACCCAATTAAGTTTCATAGGCACTAAGAAGCGATATTATATTATAATCTCTTTCTAATTATTGATAAATATTATATTAATGTATGTATTTTTATAATATTTAATGTTGAAATCTCACACCAGTAACGTACGAACAACATCACATATTATATATTGGTCCAACATCACATATTAAAAAATTAAATGACTTTGCTACAATGAAGGTTATATTTGTTGATTCCAAATGTGCTACTGTAACTTAAGGGCCGTACAATTTTATGATACCTTCTCCTTCTTCTTTTTTCTTTTTTTTTGTTTTATGATACCTAATCCGATATAGTCCAAATTACAGTCATTAGCTAAATTATCCTGAATAGTGCTGGCATTTGATTAAGCCAATACCACTACTCTGAATAGTGAAAGAGACCACCTATTTTATAATTTCTATATATAGTGGGTGGTCAAGGTTTACTTGCTTATTTATCAATTCTATTTTAAATGAAGGATAGGTGTATAAATGAGTGGAATTTGAGTGCGCGAATAGTGGAATTTGTTTGGTTTTTATTAAAACACGAGTCGAGCTGGCACTTTTATCAAGAATAATTTTGAACAGATATTTAAGTTTCATTTTCCTTTATAAAGAATCAAAGATGCCTCTTAATTTTGAACTGTTGTGTCTTTTTCACGAAAGAGATTTATAAGACTGGCTCCACATTCGAAACTCAGAAACTTCAATTGCCATTTAATTTTTTTTGTCATTATGTCGAAGACCTTTTCCAGCAACGGTGGAATTAATTTCTTAGGTAGGAATTGGTGAAACGAATGGATCAATTGATGGTAATAATCATATATGGTAATACAGACGGGTTTTTTTCATGACTATAACCGATTAAGATTATGATTATGACACCATAGAAAATTTAGAATACTCAACAATATATACATATATATATTTTTTATTTTATAAAATTATCCATCATTTCAAATATAGTTATGTAAAATTGTTAACTAATAATTCTAAAATTATTACACATTAATTTAAAATTATTATAAATTAATCGAAAAAAATAATTACAAATAGTTCTAAATAACAATATTACAAATTACAATACATAAAAAAGGAAATAAAGGTGGAAAATATAACAAATCATGCATTTGCAAAGATCAAATTTAGTCCCATGCACCAACTCCAAGTGTTCAATAAAACTTAGAAAAAAAAATATAAAACAAAAAAAAAAAGAATGAAAATAAGGATACGAATAATATTATGTCTCAAAAATAAAAGAACTTCAATTAAGAAAAAAATAATAACATAAACACAAACTACAAAAAATGAATTAGTAAACTAATGGTGTATCACATGTATGGTCAATGTGTGGCCAATGTGAATTGAGATGGAGCCTTTTCCTGAATTAGATTTATAGATCCACGTCCACCATTATGTAGCGATCATGGTCATAATTAATAAAAGTCATGTCTATTCAGTGAATAAAAGTCTTGGCCACTTGTTTTGTTTTGTTTTTTTTTTTCAATTATTAAAATTCTTTTCATGTATTCCCTCCTAATACAATGACTTTTTTCTTAATTTTTTTTATTAGAAGTATTTTTAAAATCATAAATAGACATGACTGTTTATATATATATAATATATATTAGATCTATTTTATAATAAAAAAATTATAATATAATATATCATGTTAAATTAAGTCAGTTTATAAATTTATTTAATGTAATCTTTTTTATTACTAAAATATTTTTTTAAAGCGTTACTTTGCTCACCTTGAATTAATTCAGCAGTTGCCTTCTCCATCTTCTATACTGAATGGTAAGTTATAACCATCACCTGCCTACTTACCTGCTTGCAGAAGTCTCCCTTTCCGAAGTCCTCTTTTATTTGATATTTTATTTTTTCTTCCTTTTCAGATTCAGAAGTCTTTGTGAAAGTGACAAGAGAACACACGTTTATTGCAAATATATCTTCTAGTTTCTTTCGACAAATTCATCATGCAGATAAGATCAGGATACGGATGCAGGTGACCATCCAATCAAATGCTAGAATCAATAAATGCTTCTAATAAAAATACTAAGAATAAATAATAATAATAATAATAATAATAAAGCTATTATAATATTTTTCTTTATAACTTTTATATAATTATATTTTAAATCGAGAGTATCGTTATTATACAAGTTATTTTATAATAATGTCGTAAAAATTGTTAAAATAATATATATTTTTTACTAAAAAATAATTTGAATAGAAAAAAAACGAAGACGATGGACAACCAGCTTCCTCGTACCATGCGTGGGTGGTGCATCATGCGTGGTTTTGACCACCAGCTTCAAATTAAACGCGGTCATCAAGATGAGGGAAAAAAATAAAACAATAAAGACTAGCCACATCGGACTTCCGATATCCTAATTATTATTCGAGTTTCAATACGAAAAGATAAAATTAAAGAAGTCTCCGACCAATGTATATTATTGTTTTATATAAATTTAATGGGTTTTGTAATTCTCAACTGCATCCTCTCTCGATCTGGTGAAGAATCATATCAGGCATTTAATTAGAAACAACCTCGCCCTTTTCAGATCATAAAAGCAAAACAAATACAGAAAATGAAAGTGGGGGCGAATGCAGCATAGGTACAGCCTTACTTGCATATATAATTTAGGAGCCTTTTCCCTGAATTAGATTTTTAGATCCACGTCCACCATTATGTAGCGGTCATCATCATAATTAATTAAGACTGCATATATATTACAATGACTATATTGTCCAAATTAGAATACAAAAGATCAAAAGACTATATTGATTCTTTACCCCCAAGTATTTGGAAGCTTGTCTTCATCTGTACGTATTTACTCTTGGAATTTCTTGATCTTTATTTATATAAAAAATTATATTTATAAATCGATATAGATAACACACATTAAAATGTTTATAATTTAAAATAATTTAAAATGTTAATAAAAAATTTAAAATGTTTATAATGTTTATTTGATTTTGAAAAATAAAATAATTTAAAATTTAAAATTTGTTATTTAAATAATATAGAAGATATACTATATATAAGCTGGTTTGAGAATTGTTTATTTACCGCTCGTCGAGTAGTAATATTGTTTATTTACAATACTAATGGATGATATTTTGTAAAATAATAATAGTATTACAACTTAGTTTTGCAAAACAAAAAATCATGTTGACGATTTTGATCAACTTTTACATAGCTCTTAAATAATATATAATTATATTACTGCATTTTGAATTTATTTAAGTTTGTTATTTGAATTTGATACTTATGAATTCAAAAAATAATAATATTTAAAATGATGCTAGAAAACAAAAATTAGTTGAAAAAAATTTGTTTAAATTTCATTCCCCTTTACAAAAATGCCTTTAATTTATAGCAGAGTTTTGATATAAATTGCTAATTGTGTTGTTTATAATTTATTGCTAGTCACCATTAATGTTGCTTTCAAAACTCGAGACTGAGACTGCCTCGTTTGTTTTCGGAGATGAGATGAGTTGAGATTAAAGTTAAAAAGTTGAATAAAGTATTGTTAGAATATATTTTTTAATATTATATTTGTTTTGAAATTTAAAAAAATTGAATTGTTTATTTTATTTTATATAGGGATTTGAAAAAATTGTAATAATGAGATAGGAGGTTTTCAAAATTTTGAATTTCAGTCACGAAAACAAACAAGGCAAATTGCCATTTAATTTGTTTTGTCAAAGAACTTTTACAGCAGCCGTGGAATTTTCTTAAACAGAGATGGGTGAAGCAAATGGATCAATTGATGGTCCCGCTGGTACAAACGGGTTTTCTTTCGTGACTAGATCTGCTGATTAAGATTATGATCATGGCACCATAGAAAATTCAGAATATATATATTTATATATAACGAGAGACATCATAAAACAATCTGACAAGAGAATTTCGAGAGTCCTAATTAATTAAAAGTAGCAGCTTTCATTTATTAATTAATTAAGAAACACATTTATTTTATGCACACACATAAAAAACCAACATTCCTACCTAATTATTAAGGAAGATCAATGTTACAAAAACCAAATTCTGTTGTAGTGCTTGTGTTTAACACCTGTTATTTATATCAGTAGTACTGTGATTTTGGGTTACTTAAAAGTATATAAGTATAATAATTTGAGACCTCAATTTTCAATTTAATTTTGATAAAATTAATATATATCTGAAGTTTTATATTTTTGCACTTCAAGACCTCCATCAATTTTTTTTTTACAAAAATAAAAAGAGAGTTCTATCAATATATCAGCTTTCAGTTAGGGTTTAACATCAAGTAACTACATGGATGTCAAGCTTTTCAAATGGCATTAGCCAATATTCAAAGACCGACATACGTGGACATTAAGCCTTTCACATGCATGACGAGACATTGCATCTTTTTTTTTTTTTTTTTGATAATAGGATAATATTATTGCTCAAAGAAGATTACATCATTTCTTTCAAAATAATAGAATGAATACATTCAGGAATATCCTCAGTTTCTATCAAATCTGCATGAAGAGATAAGGCATCCTTTGCAAGGTTATGAGCCGCACCCTTAGGTTCACGGACGTTTGACATGCTGAATTGACCAGTTGGATGATGAATTGAGTACAACTCCGGTATCCTCTATCAGCAGTCCCAGTTGGCTAGCTCCAATTATTAGACTCTTTAAGGAAGCTATTCACAGCCTGAAATGCGTCCCCTTCCAAATTGATGTGCCTGAGTCCGTTAAAAATGATAAACTAACATTGGAACGTTAAAAATTTATGTTTAAATTCTTCTACTTTTACATCCGAGTGTTACATTCAAACGTCTTTGAGTTAAGGTTCGAACGTAAATATCATTCGTGCAAAGCAAAAACAACGAACGTCAACTTTTTTACGTGCGAATGTTAGTCACTCGGGTTAACGTTCGAACATCGGTTTATACATGCGAACGTTATTTTCTGTGATGGTTTTAACCATCACAAAAAATCATCACGTTCGAACGTTTTACCTTACTGAAGACTTCCAACCATTACAATTTTTTTTTTTTTTTTTTTTTTGGTGACGGTTGAAGAGTAAACCATCACAAAAAACCTTCTGGCAAGCCTTTTAGGTGACAGTAGTGGTGAGACTGTAACCGTCATAAAAAAGTTTTTCTGACAGTTTGCTTATTTTAGGTGACAGTTTCGTCCATCACAAAAACCAAATTCTGTTGTAGTGCTTGTGTTTAACATCTGTTATTTATATCACTATTATTTAGGGTTAATTAAAAGTATATTATAAGTATCATAATTTGAGACCTCAATTTTCAATTTAATCTCATAAAATTAATATATATCTGAAGTTTATAATTTTGCAATTCAAGACCTCCATCAATTTTTTTTTTTACAAAAATAAAAAGAGACTTCTATCAATATATTAGCTTTCAATTCGCTGGCGTGGATATTGACCCCACGTATTAGCCAACCAAAGACTGACATCATGTTTCATATTTGATGGTTTTTGTGGTTTAACATGACGTAACATGGATGTCAAGCTTTTCACATGGCATTAGCCAATATTCAAAGACTGATCACATACGTGGATATTAAGCCTATCACATGCATGCCGAGACATTGCAATTTTTTCTTGATAATAGAATAATATTATTGCTCAAAGAGGATTACATCATTTCTTTCAAAATAATAGAATGAATACATTCAGGAATATCCTCAGTTTCTATCAAATCTGCATGAAGAGATAAGGCATCCTTTGCAAGGTTATGAGCAGCACCCTTAGGTTCACGTATGTTTGACATGCTGAATCGACCAGTTGGATGATGAAATTGAGTACAACTCTGGTATCCTCTATCAGCAGTCCCACTTGGCTCCAATTATTAGACTCTTTGAGGAAGCTATTCACTGCCTGAAATGCATCCCCTTCCAAAATGATGTGCCTGAGTCCGTTAAAAATGACAAATTAATATTCCAATTTCCAACGTTAAAAACTTTTTGTTCAAACTCTTCTCCTTTAACATCTAATGTTACATTCAAACGTTTTTGAGTTATAAATATCATTCGTGCAAAGCTAGAATACTCAACAATATATATATATATATATTATTTTTAGATTTTATTTTATAAAATTATCCATCATTTCAAATATAGTTATGTAAAATTGTTAACTAATAATTCTAAAATTATTAAACATTAATTTAAGATTATTATAAATTAATCTAAAACTATAATAACAAATAGTTCTGAATAACAATATTACAAATTACAATACATAAAAAAGGAAATATTAAAGGTGGAAAATATAACAAATCATTTGCAAAGATCAAATTTAGTCCCACCAATTCCAAGTGTTCAACAAAACTTAGAAAAAAAAATAAAACAAAAAAAAAAAAGAATGAAAATAAGGATATGAATTAGTAACAGAAACAGAAACTACAAAAAATGAATTAGTAATCTAATGGTGTATCACATGTATGGTCAATGTGTGGCCAATGTGGATTGAGATGGAGCCTTTTTCCTGAATTAGATTTATAGATCCACGTCCACCATTATTTAGCTAGCGATCGATCATCGATCATCATAATTAATAGAAGTCTATTCATCGAATAAAAGTCTTTCATGTATTAGAAGCATTTTTAAAATCATAAATAGATATAACTGTTCATATGATATGTTAGATTTATTTTATGATAAAAATAAATTTACAATTTAATGTATTATCTTAAATTAAGTCAGTTTATAAATTTATTTAGCGAAATCTTTTTTATGACTAAAATATTATTTTTATAGCGTTACTTTGCTCACCTTGAATTAATTCAGCAGTTGCCTTCTCCATCTTCTGTACTAAATGGTAAGTTATAACCATCACCTAGCTACTTACCTGCATGCAGAAGTCTCCCTTTCCGAAGTCCTGTTTTATTTTATATTTTATTTTTTTCTTCCTTTCCAGATTCAGAAGTCTTTGTGAAAGTGACAAGAGAAAAGTCACTTCTCTTGTAGTGACACGTTTATTGCAAATATATTTCACCTGTTTTTCTAGTTTCTTTCAACAAATTCATTATGCAGATAAGATCAGGATACGGATGCAGGTGATCATCCAATCAAATGCTATAATCAATAAATGCTTCTAATAAAAATACTAAGAATAAATAAAATATTAATAATAATAATAATTAAGCTATTATAATAGTTTTCTTTATAATTTTTTATATAATTATATTTTAAATCGAGAGTATCGTTATTATATAAGTTATTTTATAAGAATGTCGTAAAATTGTTAAAATAATATATATTTTTTATTAAAAAATAATTTGAATAGAAAAAAAACCAAGACGATGGACAACCAGCTTCCTCGTACCATGCGTACTGGGTGGTGCATCTTGCATGTGTTTTGATCACCAGCTTCAAATTAAACGCGGTCATCAAGATGAGGGAAAAAAATAAAACAATAAAGGCTAGCCACATCGGACTTCCGATATCCTAATTATTATTCAAGTTTCAATACGAAAAGATAAAATTAAAGAAGTCTCCGATCGATGTATATTATTGTTTTATATAAATTTAATGCGTTTTGTAATTCTCAACTGCATCCTCTCTCAATCTGGTGAAGAATCATATCAGGCATTTAATTAGAAGCAACCTCGTCCTTTTCAGATCATAAAAGCAAAACAAATACGGAAAATGAAAGTGGGGGGCGAATGCAACATAGGTACATGTCACACGGCGTTTCTGAGGTGAAGAAGTATACGGTGGAAGATGGAAGTGGGAACTGGGAAGTTAGGCGAGAAGGAAGTTGAGTTCAGAAGCTTGTAGGGTTAAGTGGTCGTATGGGCCTTGGGCCAAGAAGTAATAAATTGAATGTTAGTCCGTAGTTAAACATTGAGTTGTTTATGAGTCAGTACTTTCATGGGCCTAAGAGCCCATCACTAATATTGTCTTTCATGCCAGATTTTATAATATTCCTAATTTCTCTCTACACTATTCTCTCATCTCTTCCTCTCTCTATTTTTTGGAGGAGCCTACCCTCAAAGCAAGGGAACTCATTCTTTCCATGTATTCACCTGCATCATCATCCATTACAGAATTAAAGTGTTACAAGTGGTATTTAAAGACCCGTTCCCAAGTGACCTATAAGCAAAGGAAGCAGCAAAATGGCAAAAGATACCCACCTAAATCAATTACAAGAAGGTCTTACATCACTCAAAACAATCTACAGATTCACAATTAAAAAATTTGGAGACTAAAATGTTGGCACTCAAAAGGCAATCAGACTCTGTCATGCAGCAATTAGCCTCCCTGTGGAGTTGCAACGGAAGAATAGATGGCCAGAACCAGCAAATGGTATGTGTTGAACAAGGAGGCGAGCCTTTCCCACGTTTGGTAAGGCTTGATTTTCCAGCTTTTAATGGTGATGACCCGAATGGATGGATATATAAAACAAACCATTTTCTTTTCATACTATAATACCCTACCCCAACATAAACTGAGGCTAGCCTCTTTTCATATGGAGGGCCAAGCCATAGTTTGGTTCTAGGATCTTGAGGAGTCAAAGGTTTGAAGGATTGGGAGGGTTTCACAAAGGCTTTATTGGTAAGGTTTGGGCCATCTTCATACGATGATCCCATGGAAGCCTTAACAAGGTTGAAACAGACTGGATCTCTAGAAGAATATAAGTCTAATTTTGAGTCACAGTCAAATAGACTCAGGGGGCTGTCGGAAGGGTATAAACTGAGTTGTTTTCTTAGTGGACTCATGGATGAGATAAGGTTAACTATGAGGATATTCCATCCTAATAATTTGCTGACAACATACAATCTTGCAAAAATTCAAGAGGAAAATGTTGGCAATAATAGAAAATCTCATAATATCTACGACACTAGAATTTTGAAATTACCCCTGCAACACAAACAACAATGTTAGATTCGAGTCTAAGGCTATTGTGCTTGTGCAGAAGATCAAACCACAAAAAATGAAAGAGAGGCGTGAAAAGGGCCTCTGTTATTACTGCAATTCGAAGCGAAATCCAGGACACAAGTGCCAACAGCATAAACTATTTTTGATAGAGGAGGTAGATGAGGAGCCAGTTGAGGTTCCCTTATCAGTGGAGGAAAATGAAAATGAAAATGATGAAATATTAGATTTGACCACCAATCTAGCCCAACCCGAATTTCCCTTAATGCGCTTATTGGATCCCTAAGTCCCAAAACCATGAGAATTAAGAGGAGGTTGGGAAGTTAAGAGAGAGTGGTGTTGGTCGACACTGGCAGCACTCACAATTTCTTGGATCCCTCATTAGCAAAAAATGGGGGTTTGAATGTGCATCATGGAGAGAAGGTGAGTGTTAGGGTGGCTAATGGTGAACTTGTAGGTTGTGAAGGGATATGTGCTGCTGTGAAGATTAAAATGCAAGGTCATACTTTCACCACAAATTCTTATGTACTAGTGCTAGTGGGCTGTGATATATTGTTAGGGTATAGTGGCTGCGTGAGTTGGGACCTATATTATGGAACTTCACGGAATTGTCGATGCAATTCCAGCATAAAGGGCACGAATTTTGTTTACAAGGCTTATGTCCTTCCAAGTTAATTAAAGAGGGGAATTCAAATAAGAATCCTAAGCTGGAAAAAAGGGGGGTGTTATTACAACTGGTTGAAACCAAAGAAGAAATGTTGTTTGGAAGTATTCCTACAGTTGTTACTTGATCAATATAAGGAAGTTTTCAGTGAACCAAAAGGGTTACCCCCACCTAGAATGCAAGATCATGCTATTACCCTTTACCCCAACTTCAAGCCTATTTCAGTGAGGCCTTACCATTACCTTTACTTCCAAAAATATGAGTTTGAAAAAATTGTAAAAGAATTATTGAGTTCAGGGGTAATAAGACCTAGTACCAACCCCTATTCATCCCCGGTGTTACTTGTTTGGAAGGCGGATGGGACAATGAGAATGTGCGTGGATTACCGAGCCTTGAATAGTGTGACAATTAAGGACATATTTCCAATTCCAGTTATGGAGGAGTTGCTGGATGAACTCAGTAGGTCTAAGTTCTTCTCTAAGCTAGACCTACTTTCAGATTTTCACCAAATCCGGGTTAAGGTTAAAGATATCCATAAGACAGCATTTAGGACTCACGAAGGAGACTATAAGTTCCTTTCATGCATTTCAGATTAACAAATGCACCTTCTACCTAACAAAATTTAATGAATGACATTATATATAAATTATATATATAATGTAATATACATGATAAAAAAAAATACCCAATGTTCGAGGTAACTTCTTTAACTAACAACAAATATTATATAGCTGCTAAAACTTTATATTATTATTATTATTATTATTTACTTTTGTTAAAGGCCGAACCCCAAGATCTTGCTCAGTTTGGTTACACGATACAAATGAGATGTTTTCATCTCATATTCACTACTATTTAAAATATCGACATGTGCAAGGTGAAATGCTCATTGCCCACGCCCAAATTTAGGCTTCGCTCGACACCCGCTTGACACTCCGCTCGAGCGGTATGACATCTAGAGAGTTCGCTTGACACCCGCTTGACACTCTGCTAGAGCGAATGTTCTGAAATTAGGGTTTCGTGCCGTTGGATATAAATACATGTTGTTTTTTTATGAATTTTTGCTTTTTGGGTTCATTTGGAACGGCCAGAACTCAGAGAAGACGCCAACAAGAGAGAGACCTCCTTGTGAGTTTCATTTGTGAGCTTGTGAGCTCATTTGGGTGTATTGGGGCTTTAGAATTAAGAAATGTTTTGTTATACCTCTCTTGTACTTCATCTTTGTTAGTGAATTCCTTTGAAGACCGACTCCGCCAGTGGACGTAAGCTATGTTTTAAGCCAAACCACTTAGATCTTGGTGTCTATGTGTGATTGTTGTTATTTCTCTTGTTTACTTCCGCTGTTATACTTCGAATTAGCCTTTGTTTATTTGGTCATTTCCCAATATATATTCATTTGGGTGATAATGAATTCTGGCGTCTAGGTTGCCTGTACATAGATTTTTTGGTTAATTCTTGGTCTTTTGTCATTCACTATTTCTCTTCTTTGTTGTTTTCCTTAAAAAAATACTAATATTCTCATTTATAGTACTGAATTGTGGAAAATCACTAAATTATGCGATCCGCTTGTCACTACAAGAAATTTGACTTTTAGGGACGAAATTAGTTAGGGACGAACTAAATTTCGTCCCTAAAAGTCATTTTTGGAGACGAATTTTTCATTTCGCCTCCAAAACTGCCTGAGATACAAAATTCGTTCGAACGGACAAATATCCATTTGAACGGAATATTTTATGATGAAAAAAATGGTCTCAAAAAAGAAAAAACGTTCGAACAAAAAAAAATATATTCGAACAACCAATTAATGTCTGTTCGAATAGTAATATTGGCGGGAAATTAATTTTGTTTTCCCGAGACAAGTTAATAACCGTACGAACTTAAATTTATTGCTTTGAACGGAACTTTTTTCCATTAATTTGTTTGTCATCATTAATTTGTACATATATTTTTAATTTTGTTTTCCCAGGAAAAGTGATTTCTTTTATGTTAAACTATATAAATATAACTTTAAAGATAGTATCATTTTTTATATTATCATGAACGGCAAGTAAAATGAAAAAAATAAATAAAGTAGCAAACACGAGAAATAAAAACCATACATTAATTACATCGCAACTATCTAATGTTCAATACAACATAAAAAAGTAAAATAATAACTAAAACAACTATTTGCTGCTAAGCAGATCAACATTATCTTGTAATATTTTAATCTGTCCATCCAAATCCCTAAGCTTCTCCATGATGGGCTCAATGAACTCAACAAACAGAGCTCGTACCTGATCCAAAGTAGCTCCAGGAGGTTGTCTCTCAACAGCGGTAGTAGTAGTAGAAGCTGGATCAGTGGGCGGGGCACTAGGCTGTCCTGGTGCAGTCTTCCGCAAGTGCCCATCGCTCTTGCTGAATGTGATCTTGTTAAGGGGCCCCATCTGTGGTGACCTCCGCTCAGTCGCAGACACTGTAACCCCTGATCGGAGTAGGAGGTTATCTATCAGCAGTGCAAATGGTAGACTACCTCCACTTACATAGCGTGACTCCGATCGAATGCGGTAGAAGAAATACAAGGCCAAATCAATGGGATCCCCCTTGCTATCTGCAACAAAAATCTGGCTTGATCGATCTTGAAATCAGTCTTGTATTTTTTCGGATCGATGTTATAGCTAACAATCAAGTTAAGCAATCTAAAAAATGCTTTACAGTCGGCCTATTGGATCACCTTGCTCCCATCATATGGAGGAGCCGAAGAGTCTCGAACTAGATGATGCACCTGATCGTCTGTGAGACCATCATCGGGTAGATCCTCATCCTCACTACCATCGTCACTATCATCCGACTCTACATTCGGGACTACTGTGGAGGATGCGATCGGTGTGTCGGAATCAGATGGTGCAGCTGCTGGTCCTGATGTAGTCGCTCCAGGATATGCGCCGACCTTGCGCCGGATGTTAAGGAATTCAGCAATAATACGGGGAGAGAAATTAATACTCACTCCCCGGACTGATAAAGTGTAGAAAAGAACATCAGCACTCTCCTCTGATCCCATGGCATGATGAAATTCACCGACCATCTCTCAGTATGCAGTCCCCTGCTGCTGACAGATCAGTACTCATCCCTGCTCAGTGAAGATGGACTGTATGCTCCGTCCCTCCCATGAAAGATCGGAGAAGTCAGACAAAATGATCTGACGCTCGAAGAGTATAGGCCTCGACTCCTGAGCATGAGCTGGTCCAGTACTACTTTCATTGACCTGATTTTTTGCACGTTTTCTTCCGCTAGATGCCATTAGTATATTGTTTAAGCACAAGAAAATTAAGTATATAATTATAAATATTATATTTAAAATATATTATTGAAGAATTAAACTATATTGAACTGAATTGAAATAATTAGTTCGAACGAAACATATTCTGTTTGAACTAGTAAAATTATTCGAATGGAAGATTCTGTTCAATCGAACTGGCAATTAATACTCGTTCGAACTAGATTTTTTTATTCGAACAAAAATAAATTTGTTTGGCAACTTCGTGTTCGAATGGAATAAAATGCGTTCGAACGAGATCGAAGCCAAACAGCCATGGCTGATTGAGTCGACTCAGCCATGGCCGAAACTCTCATCTACACCAAAACTATATGTTTTAATCGGTAGAAATGATGTAGGAGTGAATCTCAATCATTTCTACCAATTAAAAACTTGTTAATCGGATCAACTACACCAAAATGGGGGGGATTTCGAATCTGAAACCCCCCCTCCCAAACAAAACCAATTTTTTGAAAAAAAAGTAACTAATAGAGCTGGAGAGTTGGCCCATACCTCTTAGAAGTTCAAATGCATTGTTCTTACGGCGGTTGAGTGGCAGCAGAGATAAGGGGCGACTCGGAGGCTCTCAGCGGTGAGAGTTCAAATGGGTTTGATGCGAATCGAATTGGGCATATAATGACAATGACGTCTCGTTCGAACGGGATACTAACCATTCGAATGGGATAGGGTATTCGTTCGAACTGTTATTATCCCAATATAATTTGTAATTATATTACTATACTAATATATAATAATACTAATATTACAAAGTACAAAAGTATAAAAATAATACTAATAATAGTATTATAATATTTTAAGATACAAGTTACTATAATTAATATATATATATAGTACTTATTAGTTATAGTAGCCTAGTACAATAAGTACTATATTATATCCTAGTTACTATATAGTTATAATTATTGAATGAGTTATGATAACTATACAAGTTAATATGATTAATATATATATATAGTACTTATTAGTTATATAGCTAGTACATTAAGTATTATATTATATCCTAGTTATTATATAAGTACTATATAGTATGATATGGTATATTAATAGAAAAAAACTATTGAATAAGTACTATAAGTGCTAGACTATATAAGTACTATACTATATAAGTACTATAGTCAGGGTTGGAACTATCACCTGTACGTAATCTTCCTATACTATATTGACGAGATGTTTATAGAAAGATAGATAGAGTATGTGAATAATTTATTTTCTTTTGTGAAGAATTTAGAAGTTATTAAAATGTTTTTTTTTTCACTTATACAATTACATATAAAATTGTATAATTTTATAACGTATAATTATTTTTTTATATAGTCACGTGTAAAAAATACATATTACTTATGCTGACACATACCACACACTTTGCCGATCGCCCCCTAGACACCAAATCCTAGTTCTGCCCCTGACTATAGTGTAGTATTGTATAAGTACTATATATTAATAGAAAAATGTTAGGGAGCCCGTTTTGGGCTTTCCTTTTTTTTGCCCAATTGGGGAAAGATTTTTTTCTTTAATTTTTTTTTCTTTTGTTTAAAATATTTAAAAGTGTTAAATATTTGATGTAAAAAGAAATCCAAAAAAGTTAGACTTTGGATATAAAATACCAAATAGTATATACTCTAGATTAGAAATAAAATAGTTGCTATAGATTAAAATACTTTATTATTATCTATATGCGATCATTTATAAGCATAATAATACAATTTTTTGTTCGAACCAATAAAATACTGTTCGAACGAATTTATCTGGTGAAATGTGTTTGGTGGGAAACTTCACGCCAAATACTCTGAATGTCAATTTGTTCGAACGAAAATTTTTTTCATTCGAACGAAAATATCTTTTCATCTTTTGGGCATTTGAAGAATATGCCAAGGAATATTCTATTTTTTTGTTTGAACTAGTAACTTTCGCGTTCGAACAAAAATTAAATCGCGGCAAAAATTGGCGCAATTTGAAATTTTCATGTTCGAATGAATAAAATTCCCATTCAAACGTGACTTCACAGATTCAAATACCACAACCTCTAGTTCATTTTCATTTCATGCGAAATTTTGAGAGAGTTGTGGAGTGAGAGAGAGTTGTGGAAAGATAGAGGAACACGCTTGGCCTGCAAGAGAAGGGATTCTTGAGAGAAAGTTTGGGTTTATAAAAGTAAGTAATACATTTTGAAATTTTTTTTGTATTCCGAATTTCATAGCAAGTTGGTTTATTGGACATGGTTTACGGTTATGCCATAATGTTTTTTATGGCATTGTAGGTATTGTATATTGGGGTTTGGCTTGGATTGCTTAAATTTGAGGTAATATTTCTAATTTTTAGGTTTTTGATAATTTATAGTTTTTAATAACATATATTAAGCTATTTTGGTATATTTGTGTTTCTACAATCTCATTTATAATGTATCCTATTCTAATATACATCTTATGAGAATAATGTAGTGAAAATTTTATTTTCTAGACAAGGAATTTGGTCTCTGTTTCGTGTTTAAAATCTGGGCAAGTACCGTTCGAATGCTATAATACCCGTTCGAACAGAATGAATTAAAATGGAAACTTATAATATATTATAACATAAGAATTAGGGGTGTAAATTTAAACCGGTAAACAGGTCCGAACCAGACCGGTTTTGAATCGGTCCGGTCCGGAACCGGTTCTTATAATTCATAAACCGGTTGGAACCGGTCCGGTTCCGGTTTTAGGATTTTTTGGACCGGTTGATAAAAAAATATAAAAAATAATATTTTATATATAAGTTTTATACAAAATTAAAATTATACAAAATATTTTATATATATTAATATATAAGTTTTATATATAATGTATAATTATATGTGAAATTTTTATATATAATTATATATCATATATGAAATAATTTCATATTATAATTTATAAAATATAACATAAAATGTTAATTTTAAATACGAACATTTGTAATTTGTTTGATCATATACTATTAATATAATTATATATAAGATAATGTTATTATAAAATAAAAGTTTAATCTTAAAAATGAAAATGTAATTGATCATGTATTATATAGCTATACTAATATATAGTTTATCACTAATACTAATATATAGTTTATCACTAATACTAATATATACTAATATATAGCTATACTAATATATAAATTTATAACTTGTACTAATAGTCTAATATAGACTATAGTTATAGTTATATTAATAGTCTAATATAGATTAATAAAAGTATAACAGATTTTTTTAAAACAATTTTTTTTAAAACATATTTTTAATGACAAAATGTCAAACTTATATTTTAAAAAAACCGAAAAACCGGACCGGACCGGACTGGAAACCGGTAAAACTGGAAGTACCGGTTTAGGAGGGTAACCGGTGCGTAATCGGTTTTGAAAAATACAAAACCGGTCATACCGGTTCGGTCCAAGATTTTATCCAAAACCGGACCGGACCGATTCCTAATAGAAATTGAAAACACTTAAATTAATAAATAATAGTTTTAGGGTATTTAGAGTTATGAAAAACTATATACATAATATAATAATAAGATATTTTTGCACTAATATTAAAATGGAAACTTATAATTTAATATAACATAAGAATTGAAAACACTTAAATTAATAAATAATAGTTATAAAATATTTAAGATGGTTGTCATAAAATATAATATAACATAGGAATCGATTACACTTAAATTAATACATAGTAGTTATAAAATATTTAAGATGGAAATTTATAATATAATATAACATATGAATTGATTACACTTAGATTAATAAATAGTAGTTATAAAATATTTAAGATGGAAACTTATAATATATTATAACATAGGAATTGACTACACTTAGATTAATAAATAGTAGTTATAAAATATTTAAGACGGAAACTTATAATATAATATAATTATAAGTAGAGGATGCATAATATATTAAAATGAAAATTTATAATTAATTATAAAATAAAAATAATTAACACTTAATTATATGTAATTTTGCACATATATTTGCTTTACTTTCAAATTTATCCAATGATTGTAGGAGTTGGAGTGTTTTGAATTTTAGGGTTATTTTTATATGTACTTGAACCTTAGACCCGTTCGAGGTCATGTTTTTGGGTACAACTCTTGAATTGTCCAAAGTGGACAGTTTGAGATTCTATCATCTATGTGGCAGATATATTCAGTTTAAACTCTTGTGTTAGTCAATTAAAATTTTGGTTCAGTGTTTTCTTACATTCTTCGGGTATGTGGTCTGTAAGTTCTTCGGCCCATGAATAGGGTCGACGACTTATCGTGATTAACATACTTGGAGAATTGTAGGGACATGCTGCCGAAATTTCTACTAACATAGGAGTTTTTGACTGAGTATATATGTGATATAGATGATAGTCTCTTGAATGGGATATGATCAACTACCTTATAAAATAAATGGATCACGTTTGAATATACTTTTGATAGTGTTTATCCCATGAATTAGGTTTTTTGATAAACATTCGAAAAATCAAGGATTTTAGCAATGGATAAAAGTTGGATGCTATTGGAAGATAGACTTGGGTGAGACTATAAAGAGTATGCACAAGAGGTGAAGTTTTTTCTAGAATTTGCTCTCATGAGTGTTGATAGTCGAGGATATATAAGATGTCCGTGCAAGAAGTGCAAGAATCTTAGTTCTTATAAGTTTGTGGTAGTGGAGGATCATTTATTTGTAAATGGAATTGATACTAAATACTCACATTGGGTCTTACATGGCGAACCATTTTTCAAAGGAATTAGATTTAGCAGTCAGACCAATCAAGTAGAGGAGGGTAACGACACCAACATAGAGGACATTAATGTGGATGATCCTGATGACAGTGACGATAATAGAGAGGATATGACTGAGGTGTTAGGTGATCTGGGTGAGGAATGTTTGGGGTGAGGGATGGAGAAGGAACATCTGCACAATCATTTGAGGGAAATGATAACTTTGGAAGACTGTGGGAGGATGCACAAAGAGAGTTGTATGAGGGGTGCATTCGTCATAGCAAGTTATCTTTCATGGTGAGGTTGCTTCATATTAAGTCTATTTGTCGTATTTCTGCCAAAGCTATCGACATGTTACATAAATCATTTAAAGAGGCTCTTCCTCAGGATAATGTAGTACCCCGTAATTTTTATGAAGCGAAGCAATTGAAGCGAGGGCTAGGATTTGATTATAACATCATCCACGCTTGTAAAAATGATTGTATTCTTTACTGGCAGCAATATGCAGAATTTGACTCATGCCCAGTGTGTCATGAGTCAAGATGGACATCCGATAAATGTAATGTATCCTACAAAGTTTTAAGACATTTTTTGTTCATTCCTCGACTTCAAAGACTGTTTACGTCGAGGTTAATTGCGAAATATATGTCTTGGCATCACACAGAAAGAGTCCAAAATGCAAACTTCCTCTCGCATCCTGCAGATTCTTTACAATGGAAGAAATTCGACGTCGAGTATACTTGGTTTGCTGAAGAACCTCGCAATGTATGTCTTGGTTTAGTAGCGGATGGTTTTAATCCGTTCGGCAACATGAGCACTTGTCATAGTACTTGGCCTATCATATTAATGCCCTATAACTTGCCACCTTGGAAGTGCATGAAGAATCCGTATTTTATGATGACTTTATTGATACCACGACCAAGGTCACCAGGAAACGAATTAGATGTATATCTGCAACAATTGATTGCAGAGTTGAAAGAGTTGTGGGATAAGGGTGTCAGTACATATGATGCGGATTCGTCGCGAGAGTTCAAGATGCATGCTGCAGTGATGTGGACAATAAACGATTTTTCAGCATATGAAAATTTGTCTGGGTGGAGCACAAAAGGTAAAATGACTTGTCCTGTTTGTAATAAAGATATACAGTTTCAGTGGTTGAGTCATGGTAGGAAATTAAGTTTTATGGAACATCGTCGTTATTTATCATATGATCATAGATGACGTTCAAATAGAGCTATGTTTGATGGAAGGGTTGAGCATAGGTCATCACCGCCAGAGTTGTCTGGGAATGATATTATCGTGCAGTTGGGGATGTTTCAGAAAATAAATTTGGAAAAGATACCAGAGTTCGAAAGAGAAAACGACAAGCAGTGGAGTTGAATTAAACAAAAAAAAATATTTTCTTTGAATTACCATACTGGTTTACATTGACACTGCGTCACAATCTAGATGTTATGCACATTGAAAAGAATATATGTGAGAATATATTGGGCACTCTGATGTCAAAGAAAGGAAGACGAAAGATATAGCTAACTCTCGTAAAGACTTGAAAGAGTTGGGGATAAGACCGGAGTTGTATTTGCAAGATAATGGGTCGTCAGCAGATATGCCCATTGGATGGTATACACTCTCAAATGATGAGAGAAAGAAATTTTGTGATTGGTTCATGACAATCAAATTACCCGATGGCTATGCTTCAAACATGTCAAGATGTGTTCGAATACATGATTGGAAGATAACTGGTCTTAAAGGTCATGACTGTGATGTATTTTTACAGCGTCTGTTGCCAGTTGGTGTGCGTGGAAAGCTTACTCGAGATGTTCGTACAGCTCTACAGAATTAGGGACATTTTTCAGAAACATTTGTAGTAGAACGTTGAAAGTCGATGCATTGTTAAAAATGGAAGCTAACATTGCAGTAATATTGTGCAAATTGGAGAGTTTGTACCTGTCTTTATTCTTTAATGTAATGGTTCATTTGGCTGTGCACCTACCTCGTGAGGCTTTAGTCACTGGTCCGGTTCAGTATAAATGGATGTATGCTATTGAACATTTTTTGAAAAAATTGAAGCGATCTGTAAGGAATTAAGCTCGTCCAGAAGGTTCGATTGCTGAGTCATATATTGATAATGAGTGGCATACCTTTTGTTCAATGTATTTCCGTGGAGTTGATACTAGATTTACAAGACCAGACCGAAATTATGAAGGTGGAAGAGAGATGTGAGCCTCATCGACATTTACCATATTTTCCTAGATATTACGTCCCATAGGCGCACAAGGGGGTATGACCTATGTGGGTGAGAGTTTGAAAGAGCTCGATGGTATGTCTTGAATAACTGTGCAGAGATTGACCACTACTTGAGGTTAGTGATGATCCTTTAAATTAAACATGTATAATAATATAACATTTTTCGTTATTAAAAATTAACCATTCACACTAACATGCACAGTGAACATATACAACTACTTCGCACGAATGGTGTAACTGACGTAGAAAAGACGCATGAAGAGGAATTTGCTTCATGATTTGAACATACGGTATTACTGTAAAGTCCCATTTTATAATACGAATTTCATACCACTAAACTCTATTATTTTTTCTATATAATAATATTTATTGATGTTGGTTGTATCGAAATATGGTGAAAATTCAGAAGAAATTTCATCAGAACTGTATGCTCTGGCATGTGGTCCGTCTAGACGGGCCATCCAGTACTCAGAATGTTTGGTGTGTAGATATAGATTTCATACAACTGACAGAGAACGATATAGAAAAACTCAAAATTGTGGAGTTGTAGTCGAAGGAAGTCATGGGGATGATAACATTGACTTATATGGAATTGTAAAAGATATTATAGTGTTGAAATACGTGGGAGGATATATGGTCTGGTTGTTTAAATGTAATTGGTGGGATGTCTCAAATTCTAGGTTGGAAGTGCGTAGCGATGATTATTTTGTGAGTGTCAATACATCTCGCACATGGATGAGGACGATCCCTTCGTTCTCGCTTGCCAAGCGAATCAAGTTTTTTATTTAGATAATCCAGAGTACGGAAACCCATGACGGGTAGTGGAGAAGTTTGCACCAAGAAATATATATGATACTATTCCAGAGATAGACGAACCTTTAGAAGAAGTTGATAGTCCAGCAAATGAAGAAGCATATCAAGAAAATGAAGTAGGCATCAATCTATTTGTTGATCTCAGCCAATATGATATGGTTCCATTGCGTAGAGAAGATGTTCAACCTGAAGTAATTGAGGGTGAAATATCGGAAGACGATGAATCAATTGAAGTGTCTAGCGAGGATGAGGGCGACTGGTCTAGCAAAACGGATAGTGAATGAATTTCAAACATATTTTAACTTTATAATATTTTATTCAACTTTTTTTCTCTTATCTCCCAAAACCCCATAAAATATTTTAACTCACTATTTCTAACTCATCTCATTGATCTCAACTCATTATCCAAATTAACCAGGCCTAAATGATTAAATTCATATATAATTTCATCGACTTAAGTTTTTGAAATATAATATTTTATTGAAAGTTTTTCTAAAAAAAATAAAAGAAGAGTAAAGATTTTTTTTGATAAGTATAAAAGAAGAGTGAAGATGATGTAGTTAAGTACATATTATGTAAAATCGTTCATGTTAAAAGAAAAGTTGTCATTGAGTAATTATAATGGATTATATTTTGGGCTCAACATATATATTAGAATATAATTTAAATAATTAAGTTATCATTTGCTCATTAATTTAATATTTTGATATCAGAGTAGATCATGTATTGAATTTGACTTGATTCGACAATATTTCACATAATTTAATTAGACATTTTATGTGTTTGGCCCATATATATATATAAATATATAAATATATATATATTAAGAAGAACTCTGGACTACAGTACGTTAAGAGTGTTAGGTATAATTTTAAATTATCCTACTTTTTAAGAAAAAGTATAACCCACACGAGAGGTGTTAGAATATAAGTCAAATTAATTACCCCGCTAGCTTCTGATCATTAGTTTCCCTTTTTCGCCAATATGCTTCTTATTATACATGTCTAGTCGGGCTCGTATGAGATTGACAATATAGCTAGACTTGTTACAAATTCATGTGGTTCTAGTTATATATCTAGTAATGGTCTTGATTTAATTGCAGTTAGCTCTTAGCTCTTGATAATGGATCATAATTTGAAAATTTAGCGTCTTAGGTACAATTTAGAGTACTCTCGGAGATTAATTAACGTCCTCAAGTGTGTCGGCAAAATAAGTGGTTGAGGTATGGGTGTTTCTATGATGAGTAGAGAAAGAGACTACCTATTATATATATTTATATAAATATATATATATATATATATATTATCAGCTCTGTATATTTTAAATGGAGGATAGGGGTATAAACGAATCGAGTGCAAACGCGAAAGTAGTGGCCGGGTAGTCAAGTTTTGTTTGTTTAATTTTTCTTTGAACATGAGTCGAGCTCACACTTTCATCGATTATAATTTTGTGTTCATGAACAGCCCATTTAATAAATAAATTGATTTTCTTTAAGAAGAGGACGGTATCCCTATTGATAACCCTCACTTGTAGCGAAAGAAAACTATGATTACAACCAGACACCTGAGTGATACAATTAAGAAAAAAAGAAACAAACCCAAGCATCAAAAAACCATAACAACTCCAACCAAAATACAATATTCCCCTAATGTTTAGGGCACAAAGATGAAAACCAAAAAAAAAAAAAAAATCACAAGAATAGGAACGTGCAAGAGAAAGAGAACCAAAAAAACCCAATGCAAGTAAAAAAAATATCAAATCCGGAGAAAGCCAAAAACATACCTGGAACATCTTAAGAGATGCGCAGATAAGGAAGACCAATTATGTCCATTCTAGGAAGACCACGTAACTGACTAGGCAAAGTATCACAGTCAGTAGACCAATCCATACTTAAATCCCCAGCACCCTTCTTGGCAAAAATGGTGGGCGACTTAGAAATTCTCCGCGATGAGGTTTTCTACCTTTGGGATGAATTTCGTCACACTGGGGATATGAAGGCCTAGGACAACTTCACCTTGGGGTTGCTGGAGTCAGAGTGTGACACTGTTAGGGCCTGATTTTCCCTTGCCTGGGAGGAGTTGGAGTCAGAGCGGGGTCATGCCCATGAGCTCTCCATCCTCAAGGAGGAGCTTGACTCCACCTTCCAGGAATTGTCAAGTTCCCAGCGACGTGGCTCTAAGCTTGGGGAGGCATTGGTGGCCTCAGAGGAAAACTAGCGGCAAGTTGGCCTTGATCTCTCTGAGGCATGTGGCACTCTAGAGGAGCTGACCAAGTAGCACGACGAATACAAGAAAAATCGTGACAACGCAGACCAACAACAGAGGAAGCTTAACGAGCTAGTTCTTCAAAAGGATATACGGCTAGAGGAGAAGACCCAATAGGTGAAGACATTGGAGTATGATTTGGTGGCTGTGATGGAGGAATTTTTCCGCCTTCACCCTCAACTGCTGTTTAATAGCCATCTTCAAGGATCACGATTTTGGTTATACGTATGGGGCTAGCGTGTTGTGGCTTAGATCGCACTTGTTGGCCAATCCCAGTACTGATCTGAGGCACTTAGTTTAGAGATATTTAAACCTGATGCAGCCTCACGTTAGTTTTTGACACCATCGGTCGAGATACCATGCCCGATGCCTTTGACAGTCCTCGCCCACCTCCAGCTTCCGGTGGTCCTAGCGCTTAGTCTTTTGTAATAGCCATCTTCCATTGTTATACTTGTAACAACCTTATGTGAATGATACAAACACTCTTTTACTTGTGTATTTTTGAACCCTTAGCCTGTTTTGGCTTTTTCACAGATCTTCCTTTTTTCTTTGTGGGTGGCTTGTTTTTTTTTTGTCATTGTTGTCTTCCTTGCCCTTATCCTTTGAACAGGGAGTTTTTGTACTCGTCATAGGTGTTTAAGGGTCGCGTGGTCCATTGAGCTCCGCTTGCTTTTTTTCATAGCACCACAGGTGTTCGGACTTGTTGTTGGTGTTTAAGGGTTGCGTGGTCTGTTGACCTCCATGCCCTTTTTCATGACACCACGAGTGTTTGTACTCTTCATTGATGTTTAAGGGTTGCATGGTCTGTTGACCTTCGTGCCCTTTTATCATAGTACTACGAGTCTTCGGACTCGTCATTGGTGTTTAATCATCGCATTATATGTTGACCTCTACACCCTTTTTTCATGGCACCAGGAGTGTTTGGACTCATCATTGGTGTTTAAGGGTCACGTGGTCTGTTGACCTCTGCCCTGTTTTTTCATGGCATCGCGAGTGTATGTACTCGTCATTAGTGTTTAAGGGTAGCGTGGCCTGTTAGCCTCTGCTCCCTTTTTTCATTTGATTGAGTCGGTACTGGCCTGAAACCAATAGTGGACACTTTATTCTAATAGAAATTCCAAAGAAAACATATCTAGGGTAAAAAAATTTCAAATGTTCCACATTCCAGGGGTGTTGCAGCTTTTTGCCTTGGCTATCCCTCAATCGGTATGACCTTGGTCTGTGGTTCGTTATTACCACGCATGGTCCCTCCCATCGGGGGCCAAGCTTGCCCTCTTCTTTGGTGGTGACTTTACTTTCTTTTAGAACTAGGTCTCCTACCTTGAGTGTCCTAGGTTTGACCCTCTTGCTGAAATATTGTTCTACCTTTTTCTTGTCGCATATCATCTTGACTTCAGTCGCCTCTCTCTCTTCCTCTAGGAGGTGGAGGTGCTCTACCATAGCTTCATCATTCTTGGGCGCCAAGAAATGACGAGTTAAAAAACCTGGCAGACCGACCTCCAGTGGGGGTACTGCTTCGCTCCCGTATGCCAAGGTGAATGGGCTCTCCCTTGTAGGGGTCTTTACTGTTGTCCTATAAGCCCATAGTACTCCTGGTAGTTCTTCCACCCACTCTCCTTTCTTGTCCGTAAGTCTCTTCATGAGGACTGGCAGCAATGCTTTGTTAGTGGTCTCTGCTGGCCCGTTCGCTTTTAGGAGTCCTAGAGATGAATGTTTAACCTATATCTTCAGCTCAACGCACAACTCCCTGTAATGCTCTGAGTCAAATTGCCGCCCGTTATCTAAGACTATGCTTTGTGGAATTCCATACCGGTAGATGATATTTTTCCATAAAAACTTCATCACCACTCTAGCTGTGATGGTCACCAAAGGTTCTTCTTCCGCCTACTTTGTAAAATATTCTACTACTACGAGCATAAATTTTAACTCCACCCTTTCTGGGCGGGAAGGGGCCGACTAGGTCAAACCCCATTGAGAGAAAGGCCAAGGGGCAATCACTAAAGTAAGCTCTTCTTTGGGGGGGGGGGGGTTGTGATACTGGCGCGTACGCTTGACACTTGACGCACTTCTTTGCAAATTCTTTAGCGTCTCTGAGTGTATTGGGCCAGTAGTATCCTACTCTTACCACTGTCCTGGCCAATGCCTTTCCTCCGGAATGGTTCCCACATATATCTTGGTGTATTTCAGCTAAAACATATTGTGCTTCTTATGGTAAGATGCATCGGAGTAGAGGCGGCGAAGCCCTTCTTATAGATGATTCCGTCCACCCTTACGAATCTTGTTGCCTTTCTTCTTGTTTTCTTTGCCTCCTCTTTTTCCTTAGGGAGTACACCTATGTCCAAGTACTTGAAGATGTCACTAGCCCAATTGGGGTCGTTTCCACCTACGATGCAGACTTCTGGACCGATCACCGGGACTTCCATTATTCTCTTCTCGAATTCCCTGGGGAGAGGGGTGTCCTCCATCCCTGAGGCTGCACGCACCAGCTTATCAGCCACTACATTCATTTCCTAGGTACTTGGGCTATGTTGAAATATGAAAATCGGTCACGCGCCTCCCAGACTCGAGTGAGGTATTTCTTCATCTTTTCTCCCTTGGTAGCGTATGTTCCCAAAACTTGATTGCCTATCACTTGTGTGTCTGACTTTACTTCTCCCTTAGTCCCCCCTAACGCTTCAACCATTGAGAGCCCTGCCACAAGTGTCTCATATTCTGCTTCATTATTGGTGGTTCTAAATGTGAGCGTCACCATGTGACGATGCTCCTGCCCTTTGTTGTTAATTATGTGGCTTCCTAGCCCCTGCCAGCATGATAGGATGAGCCATCCACAAAAAGAGTTCATGGCTTCCCTGTCGAGGCTGCAACCACTTATGGTGGGAACCCTGAGAACTCGACGATAAAGTCCGCCAACGCCTACCCCTTCTCGACAAATATTCTATGTCGAACTCACTGAGCTCAACTGACCACCCCACTAATCTCCTCGAACTATCTAGTCTCTGCAACACCTTCACTAATGGGTCTTCTATGAGCACTTTGATCGAGTGGCCTAGTATTATGGGTGCAATCTCCTAGCTGCTGTCACTAAGGTGAATGCTAACATCTCCACTCATGGATACCTCACTTATGCTCCTCTTAAGGCGCGACTTATGTAATACACGAGCAATTGAGCTGCCCCTTCTTCTTTGACAAGGATGGTTGAAACGGCATGGGGGGACACCGCTAGATACATGTAGAGTATGTCTCCTTCAATGGGCTACCTCAAGAGTGGCAGATTGGTCAAATGCTGCTTCAATTTTTGGAAAGCTTCGTTGCACTCCTCATTCTAGCAATGTACCTTGCGTAATACTTTAAAAAAGGGAAGGCATTTGTATGTGGCCCTGGACACGAACCTGTTCAGGGCTGCTACTCTTCCTGCCAGGTGTTGTGTGTCGTTTTGGTTCTGTGGCAGCTTCATGTTCAAAATTGCTTCAACTTTTCAGAGGGGGGGGCTTCATTTCCTCTTTCTGACACGATGAAACCCAAGAATTTACCTGACCCTACTCCAAACGAGCACTTTGAAGGGTTCAACTTCATATTGTACTACCGTAGTACTATGAATGCTTCTCTCAAGTCGGCTAGATGTTGGGCGGGCTCTTTCCTTTTAACTAATAGATCGTCCACATAGACTTCCATGGTCCCTCCTATCTGGTTTTGAACATCCCATTGACCAGCCTTTGGTAGGTCGCCCCTACATTCTTCAAGCCAAACGACATGACTTAGTAACAGTACAGTCTGTGGTCTATAATAAATGAAGTCTTCTCTTCATCAGCTGGGTGCATTCGGATTTGGTTGAAACCAGAATAGGTGTCCATAAGCTCAACATCTTGTGCTCACAGTGGCGTCTACAATGACATCAATCCGTGACAAAGGAAAGCTGTCCTTTGGGTAAGCTTTGTTTGGATCGATGAAGTCCACGCACATTTTCCATTTTTCATTTGCTTTCTTTACCTGGACAACATTAGATAGCCACTCAAGTTAATGGGCTTCCCTGATGAAACTTGCAACGAGCAATCATTCAACTTCCTTGACGATGGCGGCGTATTTCTACATGCTAAACGACCTTCTTTTTTTACACACCTTCTTGTGCATGGGGTCCACACATAGCTGGTGCTTGATGATGTTGCTGTCAATTTCGAGCATATCTTCATGGCTCAAGGCGAATACATCTTGGTGTTCTACTAGCAGTTGCTTTAAGGCCTCCCCGCCTTTTGGAGGGATTTGGTTCCCAATTCTTGTTGATGTATTAGGGCAATCTGGGTATAGCATCATGATGTCCAAAGGCTCATTGGCCTCTGCTTGCTATATATTTTGCTTGTCCCTTACCTCCACGCCCTTGTCGAGAAAGACTGAAGGTGGTGGGGCAATGTATCCTGGCCGCCTTCTTGGGGGGTTTGGTCGTGGTCGCCTGCAATAGTGCACACCTCTCCCCCTTTGCTTCTCAATTTCTGCACATAACATTCCCACGCCAGAGCCTGCTCACCTCTTGCTTCTCCCACTCCACCTTCGATCAAGAACTTCATCTTGAGGTTATGTGGATGTAACCACCCTGAGGTTGTTCAATGTTGGTCGCCCTAGTATAGTGTTATATGAGGAAGGTGCCTTTACGACCAAAACGTCAGTCATGGGGGTGGCAGTACGTGTCCCTCTTCCAGCAGTGACTGTGAGAGTGATGGCGCCCACTAGTTGGATTAGATCTCCTAAGAATCTTTCAACGGGGTCGGAGAGGGTTTCAGCCTAGCATCGTCTATGCCCATTTTTATGAAAGCCTCCCAAAATAATATGTCAGCTGAGCTTTCATTGTCAATAAGGATGCGCCGGGTGGTGTAATTAGCAACCAAGAAGGTTTGCACTAGTGCATCATCGTGGGGGTACAACACCCTTTCACAATTTGCTTCCCCGAAAGATATAGCTACCGAGGGATTAAGCTTTTGGTGTATGGGAGACCTGTCTGCTACATAAATTTCTTTATAGCTCGCCCTTCAAGCGTGCTCCTTCCCACTAGACGAGGATACTCTGCCCCCAGCAAATCTGCTCATCATTGTCCTAATTTTGCCTTGGGGTGCTCTGTCTCTATCGTTGTTTTGAGGCAGCCTTTCTCTATCATTACCGTGAGCATCTTCCCTTGGTGGGTGCCTCCTATCCAGGTTGTTGCTTCTACGTGAGTTGTATCCCGTTTCATATCTTCATTTGGGCTTGGTATGCTCTGCAACCATTCGCCCAAGCTCTCCAGTGCCCACCAGTTTTGTTAACCTTTTCATCATAGTCATGCAATCCTCTGTCCAGTGCGAGTTCGTTTGGTGATATTTGCAGTAGCTGTCATTGGTTTTAGGCTAGCAATGTTCTCTTTCTGGCTCTTCTTTTTCTTGTACATTCAAGCAATTGTGAATAAATCGGGTGCTAGGCTCCTATCGCCTTTCGCGCCTCCTGTCTTGCTGGTTCAATGTAGACTTCTTGTCCCCCAAACTGCTTTTGTGTTCCATCTTAGGCTCCCCTTTCCTCTATTCCACAAGGGCCTGCAATGTGTCTTTAGCATTGACGAAGTCATCCCCTTTCCTCTTAGGCTAGATGGGATCTTCCTAGCCAACTCGGCCATGAACAGACTACGTGGCCAAATTCTTCCCAACAACGTGACTAAAGTAATCTTCTTATCCTAATCAACCGTCTTCAACCTTTCCTAATTAAAGTGGGTGAGGTATGTCTTTAGGTTCTCTTCTTCCCTTTGCTTGACTGTCAAGAGGTATGTCGTTGGGCGCCTACGCCTCCCTCTTGGGCAAAAATTGTGTTAAGAATTGTCTGGCCAGCTCTTCAAAGCTTTCGATCGACCCCGGTCAGAGTGTGCCAAACCATACTCTTGCCATTCCCTTCAGGGTCAAGGTAAAAGCACGGCAAGCAATTTCTCTTGGGAATCCATGGAGTGTGATATGCGCCTTGAAGTTTTCTAAGTGATCTCCTGGGTCCTTGGACCCATCGTTCATCTCTATCTACGGCAATTTAAACTTCGGCAAAAGTGGCATAGCCATTATTTCCGCATTGTAGGGCAAGTCCATCCGACTCAATAGTTGTGACACCGAGGAAGATACTCTCATCTTTCTCGCCATCTCTTCATACTTATTGATGAGGCTACAAAGCTCTTCATGCAGCTTTGTCTTCTCTATATCCCCCGCATTCACTCCTCAGTTGCTATGCGCCTCTCCTTCTCCCTGCTCGATGTGGCTGGGCATGGTAGCGTCACTAAGCTCGAGGTTACAACGCTTCAGTTCCTCGTTCTTTTTTCGCAAGTTGTCCATGGCGTCTAATGCCATCTTCAGCTTATCTTCTATCACTGCTAACTGTGTCTCCATATTAGCAGGTATTGTCTTCGGTTCACGAGTTGCTTGAGAACATGTCACAGTGTGCATGAGGGAACCACATTGACGTCCAATGAAAAACTAAAATCACAAATTACATAATCCCACAGATGGTACTACTATAAAGGACATGTCCCACCACTGATCGTAATCGTTCACCTGCAAGTCCTTAGGTAGATGGCACTGTGTGCCTATGACCACTCTGATGCTTAAGTCAGTGATAATTAAGGGATAATAACTAAAGAATGCTTAAAATCAAATTGATCAAGAGTTATCTGTTGGCCTTATATATAGGTATAGAGAATCATTGGATGAGTACTATAAACAGATTAACTTTACACAATACTTAGCCATTAGAAGGCTTATCCCAGATTAATCAGAATTATCCAATCACCAAGTCGTTCATATGCATAGAGTGAGATCATCCTTCCTAGTAAGATTGGCGGCTAGAGCCCAATTTCTTGCTCTCTACCTTTCCACTCTCTCATTTTGCTTTCTCTCATGGCCTAGAACACATCCCCAACCTCTGCTCCCCCAGAATCTTCATATGCTAAAGATGCCCCCACTTTCGAAGGTTATGGGTGGCGTTCCTCGCTCAAGGCTAGGAGTTTAACAAATCTACACAACACTTATGAGATTCCAAATTCAATGCTTCTGGTACTCCCTCGACGCGGTTGCGTTGATGAAGAAAGGTTTGCCGAACTAGTTGCCCTTCCCATCTGTGCCCTATCCCACAATTTCCGATTTCATTTTTGTCGCCCAATACACGAATTTCTTAATCTTCTTCAGTTAGCCCCTGCACAACTTCATTCCCATGAGTGGCAGGTTCTTCTTTGTTCTTGCATAATATTTCGCATGGGTCTATAGCCCACTAAGGAAGAATATCCAAATTTGACTACCTGAGAATTCTTGGCGTTTTATTTTTTGCGGAGCTCTCCGAGCAACATCCTCAGGCCCCATTTGTTTATACAAAACCACTATCTCATCTCATCTCATCTCAATCATTACAACTTTTTCAAATTTTCATATAAAAATATAATAAATAATTCAACTTTTTCAAATTTCAACATAAAAATAATACTAAAAAATATATTCTACCAATATTTTATTCAATTACTATTCAAAACATCTCATCTCATCTCATCTGAACTATGTATCCAAACAGGGCCTCAGTTTTCATATCAAGAATCAACGACTGGCCCGTTTTGAGGGTCGCCATTCAAATGCTAAACAGTGAACAAGAAAGTTTTTCTTGGTTTCTGGCACGAGTTGAGAATTTTCCATTTCAAAGGCTACGCAACGGGAATTGAATTCCCAATTAGAGCCTCCTGGAGAAAAGGTTTCGGGCGACACGGCCTCACGGTAGCCTTGGAACCTTTGTCTGAGTGGGAACGATCCCGTATTGACATGGTTCGCACCTGGGCGGCTAGTCATGAGGACGTCCTTTGGACCAAGGCCCTTTTAACACTTGCCAACATTGACACTTTTTTTTGTAGTGCCTGACTGTTCGAAGGTGAAGGGGTGTCTCTTTCTGACCAAGGTTGTGACATCACCTCCCCCACCAAAGTCTTCCTCTCAGTCTACTCCAAAGGCTTCGCATAAACGCTCTCGCCCTGCTGACACAGACACGCCTTCTCCTGCGGCAAAGAAGAGGGCTTTGGACACAATCGTTGGCTCTTCTCCCATGGCTGGCCAATCTCAAGGCACCTCTCCTTCTACTCCCAAACGTTCGCCAGTGCACGCGCCTTCTCCAGGCCTTGACAACGATGAGGCTTGATGGGCCAAGCCTTTTCTGGTCTAGCAACCGCCTATGATTTTGATATCCCTTCTAAAAATCTTGATTCGGCGTCTAGCCCAACGTTTGAATCCCCCACATTCGAAAATTCTATATTGCCCAGGGAGAGCGGCGAGGTCAATATGGAAGTCGACCCCGCCTTTGCGTTAAGTCTTACGGACCAAGCATCCCTGGTCATTGAAGTTGGTACCTTAGGCGACCATGATGGTCAGGGCGAGGAGGAAGGCTCCGTCGTGGGTTGAGAAGAGGCTGGGGAGAAGGATGTCGACCAAGGCGGGGAGGAGGACACCACCCTTGACGAAGAGGAGGCCTTGGAGAAGGATGTCGACCAGGCTGGGGAGGAGGATGCTACCCTGGGTAGAGAGGAGGGTGGTGAGGTTCCTCTTATAGAGAATGTTGAAGAATAGGCTAAGGGAAGAAGTTCCACTCCCTACTCTTTGCCTACTACTATCTCGGAGGGAGAGACCCCTCCACTTCACCTGGGTGTTGGCGGCGACCAGGTTTCCATTCCCTCTCCTATCCCTTTCTCCTTCGGAGATGACGTTGAGTCCTCTCCCCTAGAGGTGAGTGTTTCTTTGGGCGGTCTCGTAAGTGAGGACATCAGCCTAGGGGATACGTAACTCGCCTATGGTAAAGTTGCTCGCCCCATAGGGAATCTTGGTAAGGCCCCTGGGATTGGTGCAGGTTTAGCGGTCCATTGGTCCTCGCGTTGGTCTAGAGGCAAGGGGGGATGGGGAGGCTCTAGGAGGTGCTTCCTCCTCGTTTACCTCTATTAGAGATTAGGTCGTCGACAGCATGGCTAACCGGCTAAGGAATTACCTCTTTGGGGTACTTTTGACTCTTCTTCTTTCTTTTATCTTTCATTACATTGTTTACTATCCTTCTTTGGGGCTTCTTGGAGTAGTTATCCTTTAATAAAAATTCCAGCTCCCAAACACCACCTCAGCTCAGACCATCGACAGTCCACGCCTTTATTTGAGATAGGGAGAAAGAGATTGAAACTGATCGAGAGAGAAAGAGCTAGAGATAGAGAGAGAGTCTTGTTACTTCTAGTGGCGGAACCAGAAATTTGTTTTAGGGGGGCCAAGCAAAACTAAAACTATAATAAATATTTTTTGTTCTATCTTTGTATAATTTTTTCTGCGGTATATAGAACAATCTAATAGTAAGATCTAAAATAAAAATAAAATACATTTAATAGAACCTATAATTAAAATAAAATATATTTAATAGAACCTATGTATTAAAAAATTATATGATATGTCAAGAACAATATTATCATTGAAATAACATAAAGACACAAAAAAAATCAAAATAATTCTGTAGAGGGGGTAAAAATAATTTTTTAGAGGGGGCCAACACCTAATAAGATTAATATATTCTTATTAAATTATAAAAAATTAATATATATATATATATTTTCAAAATTTTAGGGGGGCCGTGGACCCCTGCCCCTATGAAGGTCCGCCACTGGTTATTTGTATCACTTTTTGCTCACTCCTACTATTTATCTTTTTTCCTTTTTTATTTGGCACCTCAGCTTTGCTGCTGCCCCTTTCCACGAAGGCTACGGTGATGACCTCTTAGATTCTGACGACCATCACCATCACCATCTTTCTCTCACGTCCCGCGTTCGGTTCCTCACAACCCTTCTTTCTCTCATTCTCTTTCTTATGCTACCTAATATCAACGTTTCGTATAATAAAGAAGGGACCCTAACCTCAAGAAACGATGTTGTTTCTTCCCTTCAATGACTGGGCTGTTAAGGATAATGCTCATCATCTCACGCGGGATAAAATTCAAATCACTCCAGACCTTTAGTGTAGCACGGCTTCTCTATATTTGAATCTGTAACAACTCTTATCTATTCGTTAGTTTTCATCTATACGTTTGTTTCGGATATAGTGATCTTAGGTAACAAATATGTAAATCTGATCATGAGTCTGTAACTGATTTACTTATAAATACAATGATGAATACATGGTTTCTGGTATCTAAAACCAGAACCTTTTCCCATTCTTTCATGGTATCAGATTTCTTTTAAGCTCACGCTTTATTCGATCCTATGGCTACTTCATCTTCATCTTCCGCTGCTTTTCATCTTCCAGCTCAAGTTATTTCCATCAAACTTGATGGTACTAACTTTCTTGCCTGGAGTGCTCAATTGATTCCTCTGTTTCGGAGCTATGGATTAATGGGGATCGTTGATGGTTCCGACTCCTGTCTAGCCCAATTTACTAGCACTGATTCCACAGCATCAGGTACTCTTAATTCTGCTTATACTGTTTGGCAATATAAAGACCAAACGGTGCTTGGATGGATCATTTCATCTTTATCTCCTTCGGTGGTCTCCACCATCTATGGTCTTGAGACTTCAAGGCTTGCTTGGCAGGCGCTTGGTTCTCGATTTGCTACACCATCTACCTCTCGAATTTCCTTGATAAAAAGGAAGCTTCAATCCCTTCAACAAGGCTCTATGTCTTGTCAGAATTTTTTGGTTGAGGTTAAGTCTCTCTCGGATGAACTTTCGGCAGTTGGTAAGTCGATAGAGGATTCTGATTTAATTCTTTCTGTTCTTAATGGACTTAACTCCTCTTTTCATTCATTTGTCACGACCTATATGCTTCTTGCCAAGGAAAAGTCGATGTCTTTCTCTGACTTCCATGCTGAGCTGCTGAATTATGATCTCATGCAAAAGTTCCACAACCAATCCATTCAATCTGAAATGGGGTCTTATGCACTTTATTCACACAAACATGGTTCTAAACCAGGAATTCGTAACACCAATAGGTCCCGGTCTTCAGGGTCAGCCAAGCCGAGTGGGCCTGTTACTTCCACTGCTTCTCAGTTTAGGCATTCCTTGCCTCACTTGCTGAATCCTGTTTCAGTGCCTTCAGAATCTCGTTCCAGGTCTCCTTGTCAAATTTGCAGGAAGGAGAACCACCAAGCACTTGATTGCTTCAACCGCATGAATTATGCTTATCAAGGGCGTCATCCTCCCACAGAATTAGCTACCATGGTTGCCGATGCCAATACCACTTATCTCAGTCAACATCAATGGTATGCTGATAGAGGGGCAAATATTCATGTCACTTCCGATATTGCCAATCTTGCAAACTCTCAACCATATGAAGGAACTGACTCCGTGGGTGTAGGTAATGGGGCAGGTTTGATCATCTCACGCACTGGTCATACTTCCATCAAAACTCCCTCTTCTACTCTTTCTTTAAAAGATATTGCCTATTGTCCTCAAGCTTCTGCACATCTCCTTTCTATTAATAAATTTTGTAATGACAACAATGTTTTCTTTGAGCTCACTGGTTCTAATTTTTCTATAAAGGACAACCAGACGGGGGAAACACTCCTGACGGGGCCAAGTGATAATGGATTGTACCCCATCAACCTCCGGCAACTGTCTTCCTCCAAGTTCCATGCTCTCACCATGACTGTTGGTGTGAAAGCTTCTACTTCCACTTGGCATTGTCGCTTGGGACATCCATCTACTGCAACTCTTCGTCGTGTCCTTACAAGTTTTTCTCTCCCTGTTAGTGATTCCATTAATAAACAGTCTGTTTGTGAGTCTTGTCAGTTAGGAAAGTCTAAACAGTTACCATTCTCTGATTCCTCACGAGAATCAACTGCTCCTTTGGAGCTAATTCATTCAGATGTTTGGTCTACTTCTATTTCTTCATTGAGTGGTTGTCGATATTATGTAATTTTTATTGACGATTTCACACGGTTTTGTTGGTTATTTCCCATTGCTAATAAATCTGATGTTTATTCTACATTTGTGAAATTCAAACTCTTAGTGGAAAAACAATTTTCTTATCCATTAAACAATTCCAAAGTGACAATGGTGGTGAGTATTGCTCTAATAAGTTTATGCAATTTCTTAGCTCAAATGGAATTTTTCATCGTCTATCATGTCCTCATACCGCTCAACAAAACGGACTTGCTGAACGGAAACACCGACATATTATTGAAATAGGGCTTACTCTTCTTGCACAATCTGGTTTACCAAAGAAGTTCTGGGTTGATGCATTTCTCACTGCTATTTTTATAATCAATCGGTTACCAACTCAAGTTCTTAATTTTTCATCTCCATTTCAACGTCTTTTTCATCGTCCTTCGGACTTTAGTTATTTTAGGTCCTTTGGCTGTCAGTGTTTTCCCCATCTTCGTCCATACATACCTGATAAACTTTCCATTAGAAGCAAGCCCTGTATCTTTATTGGTTATTGTTCTAATCAACGAGGTTTTCGCTGCTTTGATCCTTTCTCCAGGCGTATATATATATATATCCAAGAATGTAATATTCGACGAAACCGTATTCCCTGCTCGAGTACAATCCTTTATCACTGATCCTGACAGTAACGTGACCCTCTCAGGTAATTCTCAATCTCTGCTTATCTCTCATCCATCTCATATTTTTTCTACCTCCGAAACCTCCCCTGTTCTCGATCCAGCTTCTGAGTCTCCAATAGTATTTTCTTCTCCTACTTTTCAACCTGTAATCATTTCTACACCTTCACATAGTATGTCCTCTACCATTGAACCTTCTCCTGTTTCCAATCGAAATCCCGATTCTCTCCCGGTTGCTTCCTCGTCTCTTACACCTTCTCTTCTCAACGTTCTTGAATCTCAGCAATCTGTCTCTCCTTCACCGGCATCTCCCTATCATGTTGTCACTAGATCCCAGACTGGTAACCTTCGGCCCTGCACCTTTCCTGATTATCATTTATATTACTCTACACGCCATCCTCTTCGAGCCTTGCATGTAGGTACTATCATGTCCGAGCCTCGTACCTATGCTCGAGCAGTGTCCTTACCTGCGTGGCTTGAAGCCATGGAAAGTGAGTTTCAGGCGTTGATGAATAATGAAACATGGACCTTGGTTTCCCGTCCATTAGGCAAGAATGTGGTTCCAAACAAATGGGTCTTTAAGACCAAATACAGACCTGATGGGAGTGTTGAACGCCTCAAGGCAAGGCTGGTTGCAGTTGGATATCTTCAGCGCAGTGGGATTGATTTTCATGAAACCTTCAGCCTAGTAATTAAATCATCTACTGTCCGCATTATTCTTGCTCTTGCTGTTTCTTTTAACTGGGATATTCGTCAACTGGATGTTTCTAATGCGTTTCTTCATGGAATTTTGGAAGAGGAAGTTTATATGGCTCAACCAAGAGGATTTGAGGACTCTGCACATCCGAACTTTGTGTGTAAGCTCCATAAGTCCGTCTATGGTTTAAAACAAGCCCCTCGGGCTTGGTTCAACAGACTATCTACTGCTCTGCTCTCTCTTGGTTTCCAGAGCTCTCAAGTTGATCCATCATTGTTCACTTATCACCTTGATAACGTGCATGTCTTCTTACTGGTGTACGTAGATGACATCTTAGTGACTTCCAATGAACGGTCCTTTATTACTTCTTTAATCTCCAAACTACAGCTCGACTTTGCCATTAAGGATCTCGGTCAGCTCTCGTATTTTTTGGGTATAGAAGCTACTCGTGATTCTTCAGGTCTTCATCTTCGACAGACTAGGTATGTCATTGATCTCTTGGATCGGGTCAAACTTCTTGGCATCCGTCCGTATCGTGCTCCTTGTGTTTCTGGCACAAAATTATCTAAGTATGATGGTGAGCTTCTTCCGGATCCTTCAGAGTATAGACACACAGTGGGTGCATTACAATATGTCACTCTAACTCGTCCAGATATAGCTTATTCCGTGAATCAATTATGCCAACACATGCAAGCACCAACCACTGCTCACTGGACAGCAGCAAAACGGGTGTTACGTTACTTAAAGAATACTCTTGATTATGGTCTCTTCTACAAACCTGGTCCCTTCTCAATCAATGCCTACTGTGACTCTGACTGGGCGGGTGATCCAGACGATAGAAGATCGACGTGTGGTTACGGCGTGTATGTTGGTCCCAATCTGATTTCTTGGTCAGCAAAGAAGCAGCCTGTGGTCTCTAAATCTAGCACTGAGGCTGAGTACCGGTGTCTAGCGTTGGTTACGGCTGAAGTTTATTGGCTACGTATGCTCTTATGTGAGCTGAAGATCTCTCTCAATTCTCCACCTGTTGTCTGGTGTGATAACATCAGTACTCTTGCTCTTGCTTCAAATCCAATCTTCCATGCTCGATCCAAACATATTGAGGTAGATTACCATTTTATACGTGAAAAGGTGGCTAACCGAGACATTCTATTGGAACATATTTCTACTGCTCTACAACCTGCAGATATTTTTACTAAAGGGCATACTGCTGATCGATTTTGCTTTCTTCGTAACAAACTGTCTATCACTGATCTGCCTGTCAGTTTGCGGGGGAATGTTAAGGATAATGCTCATCATCTCACGCGGGATAAAATTCAAATCACTCCAGACCTTTAGTGTAGCACGGCTTCTCTATATTTGAATCTGTAACAACTCTTATCTATTCGTTAGTTTTCATCTATACGTTTGTTTCGGATATAGTGATCTTAGGTAACAAATATGTAAATCTGATCATGATTCTGTAACTGATTTACTTATAAATACAATGATGAATACATGGTTTCTGGTATCTAAAACCAGAACCTTTTCCCATTCTTTCATGGGCTTCGTCATGGGTCTGGGCCTCGATTGGGTCGAGTGTTACAGAGACTGGTGAAGAAAAGAGATCGATCGATGGTCCTGCTGGGAATACATACTGATTTCTTCTGTGACTCTGGCCGATTAAGATTGCGAGCATAAGATCATAGAAAATTCAGAATATTCAACAACACACACACACACATATATATATATATAATGACAAACATTATAGAATTATCTTACAAGAGAGTTTCAAGAGTCCTAATGAATAAAAAGTATATAGCATCTTTAGCAGCACCTAGTACCCTTGAGTTTTAAAAAAAAACCAACATTATTCCTAGCTAATGAATGAAGATCACACTGAAGAGCCTTGATCATAATTTGGTCGAATTCCACACTGAGGAATTGGATGACTGGTTGTAGGACTGGTAAACAGAACCTGGTTTCTGTCATTGTGTCCAGTTTGGTTGTCATTCTTAGTTTCCATAGCGCGCAAGCGTTGCTGACTTGAAATGAAAAGCTTATTCTGTGACCCGAAAAGGAACCTCTTAGAACAGAATGCTGAGTGGACTATATCAAACCAAAGGCGATAATGTAGGACACCAAACAAGCTAATTGGGACAGCAGGCACCGCAACAATTATTATACGGATCGGAACACTTTTTCTGCTTTTAAAGACCAAAAAGCATGCCGCAATGAAGGCTATCAGCATGCCTACTATTGAGATTACAAGCGTAGTGAGTCCCAATGCCAATCTAAGAGGTAATGATCTGAGGAAATCCTTTTCCGTGTAGCGTGACGTGAGAATTGACAAGAAAACTAATATTGAGGACGAAGAGAATAACATTGCTACTGCATTTGCTACGAAGAATACCGTAAACCAGCTGGTTGCCAAAAACATAGGACTGCCTGAGCTATCGGTGCCACCCGGTACTGTGAAGGCAGCTGGAAAAACCACAGTGGCAATCAATGCTGCCACGAGCATGCAAGAGTTTGCCGTGTTCCTCATCCACTGTTCACCATTCTTCTGTAGTTCTTCATGGGTCTTCACAAATATATCCCTAGGTGGTTTTTCTTCTGGTCCAATCGGCCCATTCACAGATGACTTCGGCACTATCTTTTCTATCTCCTGCAATAACCAATTAATTTTAATTTTGTAAATTAAAAAATATTGAAAGGGGAGACCATGCAATACGTGTGCGACGAGAAAAAAAGAAGTTGACATGATATTTAACACCCGTACGTACGTACTTGAAACCACAACAACTCTCGTTGCATTTGCAGGGCTGCTCCTGATACGATATTCAATCGATCTGAAGAAGGCAATTCTTCGACTAAGTGCAGCATGGATTTATTCCCTTCGGCATATAAGCTCGCAAGGTTGTCCTTCAAAACACCTATCTCATATATTAAATTAAATAGACGCTCTTGTCGATGTTTAATCGCAACGTGAAATAAAGTTCCATATTCTTCGTCAACTTCCCATATGAGATGGGGATAAGAGCGTATAAGTATAATTAGAAATTCAACATTCCCTACTTTTGCAGCTTCAACAACTAGTAGCTTATATTGGGGAACCAAAGTTGAGAAATTTTTGTCTTCTCGAAGCTCTTTCAAAAGGCGGTCAACTAATAGATGGGCTGATGCTTGCATCATAGCTTTGTCGCAGAACCGACCTCTGAAGCCTAGTTAGGATTAAGAAATATTAATTCTATATGCCAAAAAAAAAAAAAAAATTGAATTAAATGATTAAATTCACACATTCCCATAGACCCAAACTTTTTTAATTAGTTTTATTATGTCAAATCGTTTAGGATATACGTTCTTATAATGGATTATTTCATTGCTTCAACGTCAATGAATTCATTATGCTCGATTATGGCTCTTATAAAATTGACCTAGCTAGCTTATAGTACTGCAGATTGCACTAAAATTTGCATTCTGTGTCAAATTAATTATGTATGCGAGCTGTATAAACATCTAGTATATATGGGTCGTGATTTAATTAATTGCAATTAGCAGTACTACTTTAGTTCTTAATAATGGAGTAGAATTTTAAAGAGAAGAGCTATAGCCACAAAGAGATCCCATAAAAGTAAATCCATAAGCTGCACTAAAATTTGCATTCTGTGTCAAATTAATTATGTATGCGAGCTGTATAGACATCTAGTATATATGGGTCGTGATTTAATTAATTGCAATTAGCAGTTCTTTAGTTCTTGATAATGGAGTAAAATTTTAAAGAGAAGAGCTACAACCACAAAGAGATCTCACAAAAGTAAATCCATAAGCTGATATGACTCCGGTCATATGATACTAATTTAGATCTATTTTATAATAAAATTAATTTTACAAGCTAACATACCATATCAAGTCACATCAGTTTATTAGTTTACTTTTATAAGATTTCTTTGTGACTAAAGCATGTCTCAATTTAAAAATTTAGCAATTAACAATAATTTATTTTAAGGGTCTCAAAGATTAACGTCTTCAAATTAAATTATGTGGTTATTTTAAGATCATGTTAGATATCATATATGCAAGCTGCTAATACTAAAAAGGTGATGATCTACACATTTAACATTTAGTACTAAATCATTAATATAATATGGCCTCCTATCTACTTAATTCCCAATGCTACGTGGTGTATATATATCAGTACTATGTATCATAATTGAAGAGATTTTTATATACTTGATTGAAGAAATTCCACCAGTCCAGTTATAAATATACACATGCATGCACATGCATATATATATATATATATATAAATAAGTACAAGATACACATGACATGTAATATTGTTATAATTAGTTTGGGTTGGAGATAAACTAACAGGAGTTTAAGCATCTTTCCCATACTGATGGCTGACTTTTGTTGCCAATTCCCGAAGGCTTTCTGGCCAACAATTTCAATGGAGACCAAAGATGTAGTTCCTTCTCTTCAGTTGTTAACTTCAGAGTATCCAGAATTTTGTGTGCCGTATCTGTTCATAAAAACTAAATTAATATATATGATCATTTCCTTATATATATGCGCGCGTGTGGTAAGTCATGTGAAATCTCTATTTATATAATGATATACTTTTTAGGAATTAAAAGTTCATGATCAGGTCAAACATGAAAATATACTAATTACAAGTGTATGACATACCATACAAATCAGTGGAAATAGTAGCGTTAAGGAGCTGAATGAGATCGGCAGAAGCCATGCCTTTAATAGAAGTCACAGAGTATAAATACGACACCATGTCTCTATTTCCAGTCTTTATTGCCGCGTAAAGTGGTAAAACTTGGATGTCATCCTTGGGGATCAATGGCAAATTTTTGTTCTTTTTCACCATCTCTTCTGCAATTGTTACAATTCCTGATTGAGCGGCATAATAAAGGGACGTGTAGTTTCCGTTGGTTTTCAATTCTAATTCTTTCGGTGTCATCAATTTCACGAGTTGTTCTACAAAACGGGTGCGTTTTGCAGCTGCAGCAAAGTGAAGAGCTGTCCCTTCCTCTTTTGTTATGGCGGCTGTAATGCAGTTTGGAAATTTCTCAATAAAAACTTCAGCAGCTTTCCAGTCATCTTCTAGAATAGCTAGAATGAGGCGAGTAAAATCAAAAGGGCCAGGAGATTGAGATAATGGGTTATCTCCCTCTTCCATTATTTCCTTGATTTTCTTCCAAAGACAGCAAGCAAGCAGAGGGGCCGGCTTGAAAATTAAAAGAATTAATACGATTGCGTTAATCAAAAAAGAAAACAGAAAAATAAAAATCTCTGAAACATAATTAGAAGGACAATCGAAACTGCTAAACTTTCAATCTAAAGAATTTTTGAAGCAGAAAGTTAAAGAATATAAAACGGTGAACAACACATACTTCTTATAATATTCTGGCACTTAGAAATATTTGATGATCAGCTAGCTCCAGAGACTGAGAGACTGCGTGTACTCCTAGGAAATGAGGTTTTTTGATACTCTCAACTTTGCTATTTGACGTTTTTTTTGTGGAATAATGCTCCACGTCCCGCTGGGCTCCGCTGGGATGTATGCTTGATTTTTAATGTATTATTTTTTAAGTGTTTTTTTATATAGATTTTTTAATAATTTTAAATATTTAAAAAAATAAAAAATATTAAAATATTATTAAAAAATATTTTCTTAATCACAAATATTTTTTATTTTACTTGGTGAATAAGAAAGTATTTTTTTAATAATTTTTTTTTTTACTTTCTGATTAAAGAAGTGTTTTTTAATAATATTTTATTTTTATTTTATTTTTAAAAATTATTTAAAACATCTACATATAAAAAATAATTTTAAAAATACACTTTAAAAAATGAGACTACATCCCAACAGAGGTTGTAGCACTGCTCTTTTTTGTGATTTAACATCAAGAGAAATGATAAAACAACGACTACTTTATTATTTTCCTACCATCTTAAAATAAAATAATATTTTTTAAAAAATATTTTTTAATTTTTAGTTGGATTTGATATATTTAAATTTTATAAAAGTAATATATATTCTATTGATAAGTTGTAAAGGAATGGTAGAGGCTAGAGGGGTTGTCACTGTATCACTGCTAGCTCTAACATCACGTAACATGGATGACACGCATTTCACATCACATTGCCCAATCAAAGACCGACATCACGTGGATATTTGTTTTTAGTGATTTAACATAATGCAACATGGATGAGTCAGATGAGAAGCTTTCCACATGCATGGCGAGACCTTGCAATTTTGAATAGCCTTGTAGTTATCCGCTTAATAGCCTTCCGTGAATTTTTATCTCATTTTATTTTATTATTATAATTTTTTTAAAATTTTTATATAAAATATAATAAAAAATTCAACTTTTATAAATTTTAAAATAATAATAATATTAAAAAATAATATTTAAATTTTTATCTAAAATTAAAAATTTTCATCTTACTATCCATACCTATCCAAGTGAGCTCTAACCCTTCCAAACCCTCTTAATATTATTTAGGGATTTTCGGAACTAATATTGAAAAGGTTGAGTCTGACTCAATAGACAGAATATTAATTTAATTAATTAAAAAGTATAGAGTATAGATTTATTATTCAAATTCAAGAACTAATTTACTCTCTAATAACATACGAAATTATCCATTGTTAAAAAAAACTTGAGTTGATAAAAAAAATATAGATTTAATTATTTATATTATATTTTAAAAAACTATTAGACCTCAAACAAAAATAATGATTATTTTAAATATTTAATTATCATAAACTGTCATAAGTAATGACGGGCAGCTCATCAAGTACCATATAAATTAGTAAAATAGGAACAATTTCACTGTTTCTCTACTTGAATACAATTTTTTATCAGATCTATCCTTCTTCATCAGCACAATTCATGCTGAATACCCCACAACTGCCTACTTTGAATTTGACACTTAATAATTCAAAAGATAATAATATTTCATTGAAAACATACTTGCGAAAAAAAATGGAAAATATTTTTTTAAATTTAAAATCCCTTTACAAAAATGCATTTAATTTATGAGTTATGATATAATTGTACAAAGAAAAAAAAGTTATTCTTTTGTCATTTTCCTGATTATGTTGTTTATAATTTATTGTGCTAGTCACCATTAATTTTGCTTTTAATTGTTGTATCTTTTTCACCAAAGAATGATTTATAAGTCAATACAAATATTATTAAAGAATGACTTATATCTAAATACTATTAAATACAAATGCTTTTTAATTTCTCTTTCATACCTTTTTATTTAAGCAGCATTTGGTTATACTAGGAGTCGGCAGCAGGGGCCACTCCTAATTGGTCTATATTGCTTAAGTATGACTATTGCATTATCTTGACCTCTTATATAAAGATTGGCCCAGGAGGTCAAGACAATCTAAAATACAACTCTAATGAGTTTCTATTCTTTTTAAATGTATAAATTTTAATATAATTTAGGTTTAAAAAAAATAGATGTAAAAAGAATTTATAGACCCAATGCGTCATTGAGTTGAACGGGGGCGCGGCACGGTTTCAACCCCACCCCCTAATATCGGGGAGGGGTTGGAATCAACAGAGGACCTGGGGGTGCCCCCCGCACCGTATGATGTAAGTAGCACCCCTAAGTTACATAAATAAGATGATGAGATGAAACATTTATGAATAAAAGTGAGATAATTGTCAATAGTAGTGAAATGAGAGAAAATTAATATATTTCATGGGGTTTTAGAAAATGAAAGAAAAAAAAAGTTGAATTAAAAAAAGTTAAATGAGGGTCAGAATAAAAAAAAAATTAATCTTATTTTTATTTTGAGATTTGAAAAAGTTGAAGTTTTTTTTTTTTTTTTTTTTAATTTTGAGAAAGTTCTAATGATTAGATAAAAAATTTGAAGTTTTAAAAATTTAAAATAGAAAAATATTTGTATTTGAAACCTTGAATGATGTTTGGATGTTGAGATTAGATAATAATATGAAATGAAATGGTTTGAAAGGTTTGTAAAACCAAATCAGACCTTAATTATTACAAGTTTTTCAAACTTTCATATAAAATACAAAAAAAATTTAAATTTTTTAAATTCTAAAATAAAAATAATATTAAAAAATATATTCTAACAGTATTTTAATTTTATAAACTTTTATTCAACTTTTTATTTTTTAGAATTTAATAAAAATCTTGACTTAAACTATTTTACTATGATTGAAAAATTATATCACTACTATTTACAAATTTCTATTTTTATCTCATCTCATCAATCATAAATATCCAAAACAAATTAATTTTTATTTAATTTGTTCGTCATGCTAGGCCAACCGACAATGTTTCTTGAGAATTGTATTCTTTTTTTTCCTTCTTTTTAAGTATTTTTTTAATTCTCATAAATATTTTTTAAAAATTTATAATATTATTAAAAAATTCTATCATTTCCCATTAAATAAATAAAAAGCAGTCGAAACACAGTATCGGACCCATAGCATTATTTTAATTTGTTTTGTCGTTATGTCGAAGAACTTTTGCAGCAACCGCGAAATTTTCTTTGGTAGGGATCAGTACGGAAGCGAATGGATTAATTAATGGTCCCTCCAGTAATACAAACGGATTTCTTTCGTGACAGTAACTGATTAAAATTATGATCATGACACCACAGAAAATTCAGAATATTCAACAACATAATATACATGAATGATGCTACATTCCCCGCTGGGGTACGTAGTATTATTTTTTTTATATGTATTTTTTAAAATTATTTGTTATAAAAATTTTTTAACATTTTTAAATGAAAAATGCTACATCCCCGTTCGGGCTTCCGTCAGGGTGTTGTAGCACTTTTTTTCTTTTTTTTTTTTTTTTTTTTTTTTTTTTTTTTTTTTTTTTTNTTTTTTTTTTTTTTTTTTTGTGTGTGTGTTTTTTAAGCTTTTTTTTTATATAATATTTTTAACAATTTTAAATATTTTAAAAAAATAAAAAAATTTAAAATATTATTAAAAAGTATTTTTAATCATGAAGTAAAATAAAAAATTATAAAAAAATATTTTTTTTTTATTTTACTTAGTGATTAAGAAAATATTTTTTAATGATTTATTTTATATTTTTTAAGAAAATATTTTTTAATAATGTATAAATTTTTTTTTAAATATTTAAAAATGAGTGATGCTACATCCCCGCTATGGCTTCCGCTGGGGTATGTAGCATTATTTTTTTTATGTGTATTTTTTTAAAATTATTTTTTATATTACTTTTTTAACATTTTTAAATATTTTAAAAAAATAAAATAAATTTAGAATATTATTAAAAAAATACTTTCTTAATTAGAAAGTAAAAAAAAAATTATTAAAAAAATACTTTCTTAATCACAAAGTAAAATAAAAAATATTAAAAATATTTTTTATTTTATTTCATGATTAAAAAAATACTTTTTAATAATATTGTAAATTTTTTTTAAATATTTAAAATTGTTAAAAAATATTATATAAAAATAAACTTAAAAAAACACATAAAAACAAAATGTGCAACAACACCCCAGCGGGGGATGTAGCATTTTCCAATATACATATCAAAAATACTACTTTGTCGCCCCTCTTACTGTCCAAATTGACCGTTGGTCAAAAAAATTTTTTTTTTTTAACTTAATAATTAAGAAAGTGATTTTAGATGTATTGGTATATGTTTTTTATTTTTTAAAAATCTTTAAATGTATTAAAAAATGTATGAAAAAGAAAAAAGTAACTAGGCAGTTGTAATGCGGCAGCAGAGTAGCCCCACTCCATACATATTTTTTATATATATATATATATTATGTATAAAACGACAACCATGACAAAACTATCTTACAAGAGAGTTTTGAGAGTTCTAAGAGCATTAGTATTGGATTGGCCATCCTATTCTTTAAATTTTGACCAATATGTAGCTTTTTCACTTTTAGCTAATTATTCAAAACTTGAAATCTATATTGGATTAGTCATTACACTCTCTATAATAATAAAATATTATTATTTTTTATTAATTATATTTTATTAATTAATTTTTATTTTATTTTCATAATCTTCAATAACTTCCAACAATCATTTTCATTTTCATTTTCACAATTCAACAATCTATAATATAATAATCTCACATGAATATAGATGGTAAAATCTCATATGAATAAAAATCTCATATCTATAATATAATAATCTCAAAAAGTACTTTTAGACTTGCTATAGTTCTTTTCATATTTGAAAGGAAGAATGGATTTACTGTAGCTTATAATTTGGATAAAAAAAATTTAGCTAATTCAATGTGGAGCAAATATGGATGATATTTGTTAAATTTAAAGATGAAAAGGCATTTGGCTAATCCAAATGCCAATGCTCTAATTAATTAAAAACCAGCCTGAATTAAAATATAAAAGGATTGAAGAAAAATTAAAGGATCCGTTACTGACTCAAAAAATTGATAATTTTAAAACTATAATTGAAAAAGAAATATGCTCTAACCTGCCTAATGCTTGTTGGAATAGAAAACAATATATAATTGAATTACCTTATAAAAAAGAATTTTGTGAAAAGAATATTCTGACTAAGGCCAGATCAATCTAAATGAATAATGAATTATTAGAATTCTACAAAAAAGAAATTAATAATTTATTAACAAAATGATTGATTAGGAAAAGCAAGTCACCATGGAGTTGTGTTGCCTTTTATATTAAAAAAACATACAAAATTAGAAAGAGAAGTCCCTCTGATAGTTATCAATTATAAATCGTTAAATAAAGTATTATAATGGATTAGATACCTAATACCCAGGAAGAAAATTTTGTTATCTCGTCTTTATAATGCTACAGTATTTTCAAGATTTGACATGAAAAATGAGTTTTCGCAAATCCAAATTGCTGAAAAAGACGGGTATAAAATGGCATTTACAGTCCCATTCGAACATTATGAATGGAATGTGCCATTTGGATTGAAAAATGCCCCTAGTAAATTTCAAAATATTATGAACGAAACATTTACTCATTTTACTCATTTTTCAATAGTTTATATAGATGATGTATTAATATTCTCTTCATCTATTGAACAACATTGTAAACATTTAAATACTTTTGTTCAAATTATTAAACAAAATGGATTAGTTGTTTCATCACCAAAAATAAAATTATTTCAAAAAAAATTTAGATTCCTTGGATATGATATTTATCAAGGACCTATTACACCAATTAGTATGGCAATAGAATTTGCTGATAAATTTCCTGATGGAATAAAGGATAGGCAACAATTACAAAGATTTCTGGGAAGTCTCAACTAACTATCATATAATATACTTATATATAGTTATACTTATATATATAGTTATATATACTACTATATAATCATATACTACTATATATATAATATACTTATATAGTTATACTTACATATATTTGTTAACTTATATTATAGTTAGATATACAACTATATATACTTATATACCACGATATATTATACTTATATATTTATAACTATCATATAATATACTTATATATAGTTATACTTATATATAGTTATATATATACTACTATATAATTATATACTACTATATATATAATATAGTTATATAGTTATACTTATATATTTGTTAACTTATATTATAGTTAGATATACAACTATATATACTTATATACTATGATATAGTATACTTATATTTAATATACTTATATATTTATAACTATTATATAATATACTTATACTTATACTAATACTATATAGTATACTTATATAATATACTCTTATATAATATACTTATAATACTTATAAATAGTACTATATAATTATATAGTCTTCTACACTACTATATCCTTATATTCTACTATATATTTAGACTTATATATTCTTAATTTATATTATACTTATATATACCTATACTTTTATATATATAGTTTTAAATTAGATATATAATATAATTATATATTTTTTTTGTACATTCGAATAACATGTTATTACGGTTTGAACGGTTTAATTACATGTTTGAATGGACATTTATAGCGTCCGAACTTATAAAATATGTTGGTGCCATTGATAAGCAGTGGCGGGATCAATTGGCGCCATATTACACTTTCAATTACTAGGTTGAATGTATATAATCGACGTTCGAACAGGGGTGAGCTGAATTGATCCAGAAGGGAAATGTTTCTTGCTTCACTGTTTTCGAGTTCAAACAGTTAGTAAATTCCGTTCAAATGTAACATAAGAAATATGACATCCAGAAGCACAAACGTGCTGGACATTTGGGAAAGTTTCTTTTTGAGATACAGAGAGCGTGAGAAAGAGAAAGACCATGAGAGAGATCGTGCTGGACATTATCTCTTTCTTTCTCTTCAATTTGGTAAGTTTTTTTACTTTGATATTCTATTTCCATGGGATTTTTTTTAAAATAAACTCAAATATATGTTCTCTTCAATTTAATGAGTACTTTTCCCTTATGTTTTTGAACAAAAGATTAAGGTTAGAAGGATATATTTGTGTTTGGATGTGAAAATATGTAAATATATTTATGTTTGGATGTGGGAATGTATTTGTGTTTTTGAACAAATATGAAAAGATATTTGTGTTTGTGCAATATTTGTGAAATGTTTGTGAAATATGCATCTTATGAGATTGTGTTTATCCCATGAATGTCTTCTCTGAGATTGTGTTTTATCTCTATTTCGTGTATGGAATTTGGGTTGCAACCGTTCGAACACGATAATTTCTCATTCGAACGTGTTATCCCGTTCGAATAGAATTTGAAGTGTTCGAACGGTTGTACTCCTGAGTTGTAATACTTAAACTCAAATTTAATACTTAAAAGAAAATTTATTAAAAACTATAAGGTATAATTAAAAAATTAGTAAATTTAAATTATAATTAGTACGTAAAAAATAAGAAACATAAGAATTATTAATGGATATCACTAAGGCCCTCATGAGGGGTTATATTCCTATCAGTTGATGGTTTGAAGACTTGGGTGAAGTTTAAATATGAAAGGCTCCCCACTTTTTGTTTAAGTGTGGAGTTATTAAGCATAGTGGCAAGTCTTGTCCATCCACTTCTAATGAGACGTTACAAAGCCAATATGGGGTTTGGTTAAGAGCACCTGCAGCAAGAGAGGGTGATATAAACTAGAAAAGATATGGTTTTGATCTAGTCCAGCAGTCGAGTGATGAAGATCATGCATAGAGGAAAGGTGGAGAGGTCAGGGATGAACCCAATTTAGGAAAGGCTGAATCTCAGGAAGGAATTATTGAACCTGTCAATGCTAGTGAGCCAATTCAGGAAGACTTTACGTTTATGACAGGAATGCAGCCACCCTTGGTAATTGATGCAGATTTGGTGGAGCCCCATATGGCAACTAATATTAAGTCTGAAAAGGAATCTGTCACACTTATTGATTTGGAAGGAGGCTCGGGTCATCCAAATATAATGGAAGATTATGTTTTTACAAGGAAAGTTCAGCTCAAAAATCCACCTAGACTTGGTCAACCCAAAAGTGACAGCTCATCTAAGAATCATGAGGCTAATTCTGATCTGATGGCCCAGATTAATTCTCTTGATCAATTCCTCACAGATCAGGGCCAAGCTCTGGCAGTTTCAAAGAAGAGTGCCTCTTGGAAAAGAAGAGCTAGAGAGAAGTGCTATGATGCTCTTGTTGAAGACCCTGATGGAAGGGAGGCAACTCCTAATATCAGTAAAACGAGAGGTGGTCTGTGTTAAGAGGAAAATGAAGGATTTTTACAGGCAAAGAAATCAAAAGCTGAGGACTCTTCCCAAGATGAGATGGTGGGCGCTGGACTTCAGCCCCACCAATCACAATGAATTGCATGAGTTGAAATTGCTGAGGGCTTGAGAACTCTCGGACAGTTAATGATTTGCATCTTATGGTGCAATCCAAGTTCCCAACCTTTGTTTTCTTGATGGAGACAAAGTGTAAGAGGCAAAAGGTGGAATGTGTGAAAAGAAAACTTAAGTTTGATAGTAGTTTTGTGATTGACTTCAAGGGGCTTAATCGTGGTTTAGCTTTTCTATGGAACAATAAAGTGGAGGTTGTAGTTCACTCTTATTCTCAAAACCATATTTCTCTCATGGTTAAGGGGACAAGGGATAGGGAGGATTGGCTTTTGACAGGTTTCTATGGATCACCAGTCACTGCTAGAAGATAGTATACCTGGACCATACTAAAAGCTATTAAACCTATGAATCTTATGGGGTGGCTCTGTGTTGGGGACTTCAATGAGATTCTTTATTTGGGAGAGAAGTGTGGTGGTGCAATGAGAGCTTTTAATCAAATTGAATCCTTTAGAGTCACTATGGATTTCTGTGGTCTTAGTGACCTTGGTTTTGTTGGTAACAAGTATACCTGGTCTAATGGAAAACATGGTACATCATTTACTAAGGAAAGACCTTGATCGTGATTTTGGTAATTCCTTTTGGTTTGACTTATTCCCCAAACACAAAGTCTATACTCTTCCAGCTTTGAGCTCAGATCACTGCCCCATTCTTGTAACTATGGAGAAATAGATTGTTGATATGCCTAGATGTGATAAGCCTTTCAAATTTGAGGCTAGTTAGTCTCATGAGGATTGTCATAAAATAGTGGAGGAATGGAGGAAGCCAAGGATGGCTAGTAATAAACTCAATTTTACTGTAGAAAGCTTGAGGCATTGCAACGGTAAGCTTCTTTTTTGGAGCAAAAGCAAAATGGGGAGTTTTAAAAAAGCGATTAAAGCAAAGATGTCTCCGTTAGCTATATTGCAAACCAATAATAGAGGCCACTTGACTGAGAGTTAAGCTGGGTTCAAAGAGATTTGGATGGACTTCTTGAAGTAGGGAATCTAAAATGGAAGCAAAGAGCCAAACAAAGGTGGTTGAAAGAGGGAAACAAGAACACAAAGTTTTTTCATCAATGTGCAACTCAGAGAAAGAAGACCAACACCATGAAACGACTGCTGGATGATTAGAATCAGGAGATTGAATCGAGGGAAGGCATTAGCTCTCTCTTACAAACTTATTTCTAACAGCTCTTTACTTGTTCTTAGCCAACAAAAATTGATGTCTGTTTGGATAATTTGGCCCTTTGAGTAACTAATGACATGAACTCTATGCTGACCAAACCTTATTCTCATAAGGAGGTGGAGGAAGCACTCTTCTAGATGAATGGGTTAAGCTCACCAGGCCATGATGGATATCCTGCTGCATTATATCAAAAACATTGGTCAATAGTTGGCCTCAGGTTTGTGAAGCTGCTTTGTTTGTGCTCAATTCTAAGGGTAGTATTGTTGAGATCAATAGTACTTTTATTACCCTTATTCCAAAAAAGAAATCCCCAATAAAAGTGTATGAGTTTAGGCCTATCTCTCTTTGTAAAGTTTTGTATAAGGTCATTTTAAAAGCTATAGCCAATAGACTTAAGAAGACCCTGCCACTTATTGTTCCTCAACATCAGTCAACTTTTATTTCTAAAAGATTAATTACTAACAATGTAATTGTAGCTTTTGAGGTCTTGCATACCATGAGATGTAAATTGACAGGCAAAGAAGGCTACTTTGTTTTGAAACTTGACATTGTAAGGATTATGATAGAATCGAGTGGGGCTTCCTTCGAGCTTTTTTATGCAAGTTGGGGTATAGTTCTCAATGGATAGAGTTGGTGATGGGTTGTGTTGAAACTGTAACTTATGCTATACTAGTTAATGGTTTTCCTCAAGGGGTTTTCCATCCTTCTAGAGGCATAAGGCAATGAGACCCTCTCTCACTCTATTTATTCATTTTATGTGCTAAGGCTTTGAGCAATTTAAATGGAAAAGCATAAGAAAGGGGGACTGATTCATGGGGTTCCAATGGCCAGAGGTTAGATGAGGGTGTCCCACCTTTTCTTTGCAGATGATAGTCTCATTTTCTGTAAGGCAAATGCTATTGAATGGGGCAGGCTCTTTGGTTTACTTAAAGTATATGAAGATGCTTCTGGTAAAAAACTCAACATTGAAAAAACCTCTATCATATTCAGCAAGAGCACTTCAAGGGTGACTCAATCATATATTTCCTATATATTGCTGGCATGAAATCAGCTATGCCTTATGAAAACTATCTTAGGTTGCCATCAGTTGTTGGCAAAGCAAAACATAAGGCTTTTAAGGGTATTTTAGATAAAACTCGACTGAGATTGAGTAGTCATTCAGTGAGATTTTTATCCCAAGTAGGAAGAGAAATCTTTATCAAAGCAGTTGTCCAAGCCCTACCTACTTATAGTATGAGTGTCTTTAAGCTTCCTAATTCACTCTTGAAAGACATTAATAGTGTTATACATAATTTTTAGTGGGGACAACAACAAAAGGAAAATAAAATTTGCTGGGTTTCTTGGAGCAGAATGGGAAAGGCTAAAGATGCATGTGGCATGGGCTTTAGGGATCTTGAATGCTTCAACAAAGCTATGCTTGCTAAGCAATGTTGGAGATGAATTCAAAATCCTCACTCTCTAGCAGCCAAGGTGTTGAAAGCAAAATATTTCAAGCATTCTGATTCCCAATCAGCAAAGTTGGGAGCTAGTCCTTCTTTTATTTGGAGGAGTTTCATTGCAGAAAGACCAACCATCTTTGAGGGGTCAATTCGTAAAGTAGGCACAGGTAAAGATATTCACATTTGGCAAGATGAATGGTTGAATGTTTCCCGTCACAACAAGATTCTCAGTACTGTCAAAGTCTTGGACAGAAAGGCCAAAGTAGCAGAATTAATTGACTTAGACACTAAAACTTGGAAGAGAGATCTTGTGCAGTAGATTTTTGATAGTGCTGAGGCAGAAGCAATCCTACAAATCCCAATTAGCTCGTTGAATAGAAATGACAGATTAATTTGGAAGGGCACACATAATGGTTGCTTTTCTGTGCGAAGTGCTTATCATATGGTGAAGGAGAGGGGATTTGCAGATCAGGGTCAATCTTCTTCCTGTGGTCAGTTTAAGAGGGTCTGGCATTAGATTTGGCAGTCTAATGTACCCTCGGGTGAGAAGGTCTTTTTGTGGAGAGCTTGTCTTGATGAAGCACTTCCCACTCAGTTCAGTTTATTCAAGAGGAAAATTGTTGAACATCCTTTATGCCCTATCTGCAATTTGGAGGAGGAAATTGTAGTTCATGTTCTTTGGGGGTGTGGAGCTGCAAGGGATGTTTGGATTCAGTGCTCAAAAAAGCTTCAAAAGTGCTATCTGGCTCAACTTTTGATGCTGCAACTTGTCTAAGCCATTGCTATCTCTATGGATCATTGTGTGTTACAAGAGTTTATGGTAGTTGCTCAAAGAATCTGGTGAAGAAGAAACAAATTTATATTTAACAAAGAATTTACTCATCCTATTTCTTTGGTTAAAGAGGCCAAGCATACACTAGATTTGATTAGAGAGGAAGAGTAGATAATAGACTGCTCGCATAGTCAAACCAGTGTGCACATCAACAGAGGCCTGGTCACTTCCTCCTTCCAACAGGTATTAAATCAACTGGGATGGAGCCATAGATAAAATTAAAGGCATGATTGGCATTGGTATATGCGTTAGGGACTGTGAGGGATTGATTGTTGCTACTTAAGATTAATAAACAAATGTTTCCTGATCCATTGCTAGTTGTGTCTTATGGTGCATTGCAGGCAATTAAGTTTGGTCTTGACTTAGGCCTTGGACATGTGGTCATCGAAGGGGACTCATTGCAGGTTATCAATGATCTAAAAGCTACTGTAGAGGCTTGGTCTAGTGCGAGCATGTTTGTGAGTGAGGCTAGAGAATTAGTCACTTGTTTTGCTAAGTGTGAAATTTCTCATGTCAGGAGAAATGGTAATATCATAGCACACTTAGCAAAAAATGCTCTTTCCATTTCAAATTTCATTGTAACTATGGAGGAGGCTCCTCCATGTATTTCTTCTTTGATTTAGGGTGAGATGAGAATTTTGTGTTTTGTTTAAAGTTTAAAATATTATTTTTTAGTTTTAAGATTTGAAAAAGTTATATTGGGATTTGAAAAAGTTGTATTGGAATTTGAAAAAGTTAAATTGTTTATTATATTTTATATGGAGATTTGAAAAAGTTGTAATGATAAGATAAGATGAGATAAGAATTTTATGTGAGATGTGTTTTTCAAACCTATCATTAAGGAAATGTGAGGAAGTGTGAAATTTCTCATGTCAGGAGAAAGGGTAATATCATAGCACACTTAGCAAAAAATGCTCTTTCCATTTCAGATTTCATTGTAACTATGGAGGAGGCTCCTCGTATTTCTTCTTTGATTTAAGGAAATGTGAGAGATGATTTCCTTTCAAAAAAAAAAAAAAAGGAAGATCAATGGCTTTACAAGAAATTATAATACCTAATAACAATATTGTTGCAAATTACAATGCATGCTGCCAATTTTTGAAGGTTTTCTGATTAAAATTACCGATGGAAACCGAAGAAGCTGTTTCTTCTCTCCAGGTTAATTCGAACGTTAAGGTTTCTAGCATGCATGATTAATCATGCAGCAATAGCTGTCCATAAAAATTGACATTAATGTGATCATTTTCTTACTTGGTAACGCTTGTGAAATCTCTAAAATATACCTTTCATTCAGCCCAATAATTAAGAACTTCTATGTATTATAGAATGACATTGCTATTTGGTTATCTGAGTATAACGCTTAGGATCGCTTGACCTGGCAATACCATGCATTGCCATATCATATTAAAAAAAAAAAGAAGAATGTGAAACTCATTTTTTTCCTTATTATCACCGATATAAATTTGTTATCATTATGGCAAGCATATGCAGAATAATTTATTTATTACAAATGATTATCAAATTTCTTAAAAAAACTCTCAAAATGTACCATTCAGTTCATTATCGATCCAAACAATAATGCTACTAGAAGTTTCGATCAATCTCTATTGTTTTCAAAATCATAATTTCACTTGTATTCTATTTTGTCAAAAACAATATATATCACAGCCTACAATTGATCATGGGCCTTGTTTATGTAGTCACTGCTATTTATAAAAAAAATTGAACGAGAAATTAATCCAAAGAGAAGATGCCCCACAATTGAGAAAAAGAACGAGTGTTACGTTTTTTTTTTTTTTTTTTCTTTTAATATGACCGAGTAGTTCCATGTATCATGCATTGTCAAATTCGTTGCTTTAGTACATCTGCAACCAATCAAGTTCGTTGGTACTAAAGTTTTGCAACGAATATAAATCGTATATTTGCAACGGTTGTCCAAATCCCCTCGATAGACAACAATAACGAGAATATATACATTTACAACAAAAGAATGCCGTTGCTAAAAGTCATTATTTGCAACGAAAAAAAAATCGTTGGTGTAGACATTCACGAAGGCTGCAATTCCGACAGCATGGCAACGAATAAAGTCTTTGCAAATAGTCAATTGCAATGAAAATACAACTTTTTGCAAAGATATATGTTCATTGCAAAAAGCCTTTCCTGGTTGTAGTGTGCATGTAAATTTTGGAAGAAGTAATGATTTCATAATAGAACATGCTACTCGATCATCTAAGTACATTTAATTATTTGTGTTATATTAATCTTAACACTACTTCCGCGTGAGTCAAACTCATTCAACAAGTGAGTTTAATATATAGAATATTTAATTGAATAGAATAGAATATAAAACCAAGATTTGAACTCTAAACTTTAATTTTAGAGTAACCTTAATTTTAGTATAGTACTCATGCAAGTTTTTATCTATAAAAAAGTTTTTATTTATGTTTGCAGCTTCATGAAAGTACTGTACCTATATGTACCAGTACCATCTTCATAGGATAACTTAAAAGAGTCCTGCTACGTACACCTAGTGTATGTAGCTCGAGAATAGATTTCCAAAAGATCATTTGGCTTTTATTTATTTATTTTTTATATTTTTAAATATGTAAAAAAATTCATAATATCATTAAAATATATTTCTTTAATCACTAAGAAAAAAAAATTACATTGGCATTCTCGGTGACTCTAGCTTTATTCTAACTTAAAATAATTATATGGTAATAAACCTAAGGAAAATGTTAGAGCCCCTGCTGGCTCTAGTGTTTTTTTATGTGCTTTTTTTGTTTTTTTATATAGATATTTTAAATATTATTAAAAAATAAAATAAAAATTATAACATTATTAAAAAAATATTTCCTTAACCACGAAGTAAAATAAAAAATTATAAAAAATTATAATTTTTTATTTTACTTCGTAATTAAGAAAGTATTTTTTAATAATTTCTTTTACTTTCTAATTAAGGAAATATTTTTTAATAATATTTTTAATTTATTTTATTTTTTAATAATATTTAAAAATATAAAACAAAATCGATATAAAAATAACTACACATAAAAAAGTACTGCTAAGCCCAACTCGGGACTGTAGAATAACCCTTTATCAATTGGATGTCATTCTAAGAAGCGACTTTTTGGTACTGAATGACATCCAAATGATAAAATTACAGATTTCTGTCGGCCTACATGATGACATGAGGAACGTCCATGTAATTATGGCCCGCCTGGAAAATCGGCAAAATAGGCTTGGCCCGCCAGGAAAATCGGCAAATAGGCTTGCCCCCTGGAAAATAGGCTAGGCAAGTCAAGATGTCGGCAAAATAAGTCGTTGATGTCTGAAGTTTGGGTGTTTATGCGACGAGAGCCTAATAGAAAATTTTTAAAATTTTTCATTTTATTATTATAATTTTTTAAAATTTTTATACAAAATAAAATAAATAATTCAATTTTTATTAAATTTCAAAATGAATATAATATTAAAAAATATATTCTAATAATATTTTATTCAACTTTTTAACTTTAATCTTATTTCATTTTATCTCATCTTTAAATACAAACGAGATCTTATTTATTCATTGTATAATGTATTAACTATTTTATTGGTACAATTTTGCCTAATATTAAAATTTTAGTTTTTGCCTATTTCACTGAAACTTAATTCCACGTTAAATTATCCAGCTAAACTTAATATAATAATAAAATACTATTAATTTTAAACTTTTTAAATTTTTTTTATCAAATTTATTTTGTCATATTTTACAGTTCTATTGATTATACATTATTTTAATCAAATAAAATATATTTTGTGCTAAATTTCTTAGTTTATAACATCTACTTTTTCAATGATTTTATATTTAGTAACATGATGGTTATTTCATTTATTCTAATGAAATTATTATTTTTATAACTTCTATTCACAACGGTCATTTAACGCGGGTAATATCTAAAGAATTGGAGTATCATAAAAAACTTAAGGTTATATCCAGATCCCATCTTTCCATCCCTTCTAAATATAATTATGATATTATAATTTCTTTCTAATTATAGATAAATATTATATTAATGTATATATTTTTATAATATTTAATGTTGAAATTTCACACCAGTTACCGTAAGAACAAGATAACATATTATTGGTCCAATAAATGTAAAAAATCTATTTGTCTTGTACGTGAGATTAATTTCTTATCGTCTCCACAGGCAAGAAATTAAGCCAAATATAATTCTTTCGGACGAAACAATAATAAAAAATTAAATGACTTTGCTACAATTAATAGAAGTAATATTTGTTGATTCCAAAAGTGTTATTGTAACTTAAGGGTTGGATGATTTTATGATACTTAATCCAGTGTAGTCCAAATTATTGCACTCACGTCAGCCAATGCCACTGCTCTGATCCACTACAACAGTTTGGGTCTGTTGGAATGAAAATTTTCATTTCAAAACATAGGATTTTTGTCCTAAAATGTATTTTAGAACGAAAAAAAGCATCTCAAAGTCGTTCCAATATCAATGTCCCAAAAGATATTTTGAGACAAAATATTACTAGACCGTTCGATCAAGTTTGAATGGCAATTTTATTATGGGGCAATTGAATTTCGTTCCAGAAAGTCATTCAAACTCCCACAAAAAGGATTCGAACAATATGTTGTTCGAACGTGTACTTCATGAGTGGTCAATCTATACCAGCCCATTCGACTAAATAGATATGAGGAAACGTTCGAAAAAATAAATTGATGATCGAATGTAAATTATATTAATTTTTAGGATTGAATAAGAAGTTCGAACATGTAATGAACGGAAAGAGTGAGTTGTCGGTTCAAACGTGTTCAAATGGTTTGCAACGTTTGATGAATGTTCGAACTCCAATGTGTGATATTCTAATGGTTGTGTCTAATTTATATATGTTCGAATATTTGATGATCGTTTGAACGGTTAGTATTTAATTTTAATAAAAATTTTAAAACAAAATAGATATTTATATTTCAAAAATACATTATAAATTGTTCAATATAAATAAAATTAATCTAATAAGTTTGAACTAAATAAATAAAATAGTAATAATACTAATAATGTTATCCGTACAGAATTTTCTAAATCCTAAAATTTATGCAAACCACGAAAAATCAATTCCTTGAAGGCTTGAATTGTTGCATAAGCATCTGCATTTGAAGTTGCATTTCTCTCATGAACTCTTCTTATTGTTCTTCTTGTTGTTTTATGCGCATCTTCATTTCTACTTATTTCGTCAATTGAGATTTTAACTCATGTTATTTTGCAATCAATTCTTCGATCCTGAAACTCGCATTCTTTAACGCAAAGGCAGTAGTACTTAAACTTGATGAAGAGCCTGAAGGCTTTCCACAATTATCCAAACCCCTCCAATATCCTAAACGTTGATCCATAACTTATTTAAAAATTTCAACATCACTTATTGAGGAATTTTGATCTGATGCAGTTTCAGCACGGAAGGCAAACATTTTATCCTACACACAACATAAAAATTTAATGTCATTACAAATATTCAAATATGTTTAATTAAAACAAATTATAATACTTACACAATTTTCACGAGCATCAGGATCAGTCTACTCTCCATAATGATTAGTATATGATGCAACTTATAATTTTATTATATCATAATTAGTGTCTAACTCTTGCTACATGAGATGTTGTTAAGATATAAAATCAATATTAAAATTAGTACATCCACAAAACAAACTATATCAAATAAAAAAAAATAAAAGTACATTACCAATTTCAAAGAGAGGTAATGGAAAGATCTTGAGCATGCATGACGATGAATCTTTAAGTTTGATCTATTTGTTTTGTTTATATAACTTTGCTCCTGCACAGAAATTGTAAATATTAGTAAGCAAAAATTATAAATAGGATATGTAAAAAATTCATTTAATTTACCTTATATGATGGATTCTCAAACATGTCGTAAAGTTTTTTTTAATCTGAAGGTCAGACATCCTGAAAAGGATGCTGGCATGCATCTTCCTTGTTTTCGTACTTCTTATAATGCTTGTGACACATCGTCTTATACTTGCGGAATGCATTACACATAAACTCATTGACATTCTTACCCTCTTCTCTTCGACCAAAATTTAGTTCGAAGTCATCGTTGAAAAAATATATACATAGATATTATCACTTAGAATATTAAATAATATTAATATAAATTCATTATTTAAATATTACGTACCAAACAATACTTCTTTATAACCTTAGAGCCTGTTTGAGATTAAGTTTGAAAGTTTAAAAAATATTTTTAACTGTTTAAAAACTCTTTTAAAGAAAAAAAGATAAATTTATAAAAAATGTTTTAATCCCCTAAAACAGCTGAAAGTCTACTTTTTTTAAAAAACATCAAATTGAAGTTTTTATCGAAAAACTCATATATATAACTGTATATTTTTAAAAAATGTTTAGATACATGTTTATCAAACAATAAATAACTTTTAAAGTATAGAGCTTATTATTTAAGTTATAAGCCTAAAGCTATAAGTTATATTTCCTACCACAATCCCAAATATGCACTTAATTTTACTCACTTGACTATATTTCTCCAATATCACGCTTCTAGTAGTGCCTCGTCCGTGATGAAATTGTACTGTAAATTCTATAAAATAATATTTAGTTATTTACCTTGTATCAATTAGCAATTATCTTAATTGAAAAGAATGAGTATTAGATTAGATATTTATCTTCTTTCGTAGAGTTAGTATTTAGTAGTGAATCAGACGGAGAGTTAGGAACAGGTGGAGATAAGATGTGAACTTGCTTCCTCTTTGGTTGCATAATTTCGAGATATTGTGTAAATTGAACATAAAACCGGTCAATCATCTGTATCAGCTTCATCTGTAGATAAACTTTCATGATCTATAAATATTTTAGATGACTCAACATTTTGCTCAATTGTCACGTCAACAATTTCAGCCTTAATATCTTTCCTATATAATGGGATCATCTCATACTAGCTCAAATCCACAAATAAGTTAAAGAATGGTTGACTTTTTTGGTATGCTTCTTAAGTAGAGAGATCATTTTCTTCATCATCTTGTCCCTCCGCCTTAGGGATAACGTCATATATATTTTTTGGAGAAAATTTTTGTACTAGTTTTCATTGATTTCCGAACTAAGGATTGTCTAAGTAGAATATTTTTGTACTACTCGCCATCTCATACTCGCCATTGTACTTAATATTAAATTACTAATAATTAATTTATAATTAATATTAACTAATTAATTTATTTTTATCACATTTTGAATATTTATTTTTTATATTTTATAACATTTTACCATTAATGTTGCATATATATTTTACTAGAGCAGCAAATGGACATTTTTGACTTCGTGACTCTTGTCTAGGAGGGTCATTCCCTGTAATTAGTCTTCAACGATTGTGGTTGGGCACCAATCCTAGATCAGAGGGAAGAAGCATGGGAGCTCGTGTCTTATATTGACATCGTCGCTGAGTTCTATAAGTAGCTCGGTGGTACTAGTCTAGATGACGAAGGGGTATACATGATCTCTGTCTGAGGAGCTTCAGTTATATTTTCAGTAGACAAACTCACTGAATTTCTCTGTATTCCTAGACTGTGCAATGCATTTTTGAATGTGGTGCTAGAGAGTTTGATCCTTCGGGTGATGCGAAGATGGCTCAAGATGAGGGATTAATTTATACAGATGAGCTCAATGCCCTCACTAATCATGAGGTAACGGACATGGTTGTTGGTCCAGATGCTCTTCTGTATGATGGGATGAAATGTGTCAAACAAGAAAATCTATTTTCTTTCTTGAAGATCATGAATTTGATAATAGCCAACAATATTGACCTCTGGCAGCACAAGACAGAGGTTGGCATGGATCGGTTGAAATTTATGATACGCGTTGCTCATGGCGTTCTTATCGACCTAGTGGGGTATATATTCAATAGAATTCAATCATAAGCCCGGTACATTATGACAGATATACTGCCATTTGGGATCATGATCACCTGATTTCTGCTATATGTCGGAGGTGTGCCACATGTTGCCGAGTGTAAACGGCGATGGGATCGATCATTAAGCACCACCTTGTCACGAAGCATCGGATACTCGAAACTTCGTCTTCATGGACCTGTTCCAAACTGGATTGATATTTAGAGAGATGAACAGCCGAGAGATCGTGGAGTATCGGCTGGTGAGACATCCAAGCAGGCCGAGGCATCATGCACAGCTACTTGTGAGGCGATGGCTGATATAGTGTGTGCTTTGATTAGCAGACACACATCAGTGGTGATCGATGCAGTGCATACGAAGGCTCGTACTGCCATGTCTAAGTTACGTACATGGATTGATGCTGTTACTGCAACTCAAGTTGCGATCAGTACTCGACTTACATAGATAGAGACACGCTTAGTTGCAGTCAAGGATGTGTGCTAAGAGTTGGGGTTTTAGTAGTTTCTATCTTTTATTTACATTTTCTTTTTGTTTTTGGTATGAACAATATCCAGTGTTTTGTAAATTTGATTTAATTATGAATCATTTTTTTTTTGTCTTTTTTGAATTAATTATTGATTTATATTATTCCTATTATTTAATTGATAAAATTTCTACAAATTATTAGTTAATATAAGAATAATTCTACTTATCATCCCAGTACACACCACACACTTTACCTATTTTATTTTATTTTTTTATTTTTTTCTATAACAAGTATGTGGTGTATGGATGATAAGTAGAATAACTCAATTAGTTTAGTAAGAATAAATTAAAATTAAAATTAAAATTAAAAAAATAAATAATAAATAATAATTCTAAAATATGTAAAGTATCATTCCTCTAATCACAGTTCGAACTTCGAACACTTTATTTTACATTCAAACGTTGATTAACTTACCATTCGAACGGTATAGTAATATGTTCGAATGATAAGTCAATGTCCCGCCAATTTACTGTTCGATCATAAATAATATATGTTCGAACATTGTTTAACCTTAGAGTTCGAATGTTTTTGTATGTTGTTCGAATGTTAAGTCAATGTCTAACGCTCCAAATTATCATTCAACCATATATAATTTCCATTCGAATACTTATTTTATTTTGTTGTGGATGTTCAAATGGTTATCTTATTAGGAAAAAAAAATTTCATTCCCAATTATACCGTTCAAACATGTTCTATAACATCCGGACCTAGCACCAAGTCTGTGTTTTTTATATTTTTTTTGGGCTAGACGTATGAAAAAACCCACTTATTATTACTTTTTTCACTACCAGACTTGAGCCTAGATTTTTGAATGGCCAAACAACCTAAGCCTATAAGATCTTATGCCTGACTCCACTGCATGCACGGCTTCAATCACATCTGTTTCCCTCGGCATGCACGTTTCACGTTCGTTTTGATCACATCCCTCCTTCCCTCATCTCTAGGGTTTTGAGTTTAGCTTTCAACCACCCATATATATAAATATATATATATATACACACTTATCACTCATGCATGAAGAAGACCCAAGTTGCCGCTGCCCTCTTTTCATGACCTCGGCCAGCCAAACTCCCAGAGCATCTACCCTCCTTCGTGAACCACGACCATCACCCAAGCTCCTCCGAGAAACCGTCCCAACCACCAAGTGGCACGGCCATGAGCCACCCAATTGCACCTCTACAGTCCACTTGTGCTCCACACTCTCAACCCACAGCAGCCCCTATTTTTTAGTAATCGAAACAGAGCACGTCGAGCCACAACCCAGCCACCCACAACTCCAACTCTCTCTGCGTCGTCATTACCTACCCAGAAAACTCCGGTCGTTGCCACCCTGGGTCCATCATTCGTTGACCTTCTCGATAAGCCCACGACCTCGTTTCCTCTCACGGCACCCTCTGTCTGTCACGTCTCACATCGCCTAGTGGCCGTCCACCTCCCAGCTCTTTGCACAACTTCTTACCGCACGATGAGCTTTTGTCACATGACTTCCCTCTCTTGTGAGTTTCGAAAATATGTGGGTGTTTCTAAGTGCTGCAGTTATGTGAAGTTAGAGGGTAGGGAGAGATTATAGATTTATGAGATTACTATTTTGCCCTTAAGCCAAGTAAGATTTGAGTGTATATTTTTAAATGGGTTTTGAATGGGCCTTATTTTTAGGTTGGGTTTAGTTTTATGTTGAGCTTGTGTTCTACAAAAGCTTTTGTAGTTTAGATTTGGTCTTTAATTGAAGTTGATTTTTTTAGAATTAAGGGATATTTTAAGGTTATGAAAAATTTTAGGTATTGAAGAATTAAAATAGATATTTTAAAAGCTTAGGCTTAAATGGTTTAAATTTGTAATTGATTGAAAATTTACAGAATTGCGTGATTATTTTATAGGTGACGATTTATAGTTGACTTGACATTTTTTAGGAAAATTCTGAAAAGTTAAGAAGTCCAAGTAAACGGGATTTGTATGCTAGACTTTGCATAAAGTAAAATGAACTGAGGTCCCTCTTGAAAAATATGCATGTTTTGTTAAGAAAATAAATTTGAAACAACCTCAGTTATTTGTTCTATATTACTCATGAAATTCTGTATAAGAATAAAGTATTTTTTGGCGTGATTGGTGCAGACATGAGCTTATTTCTGGCATTTTGTTTCTAAACTGTGCAAAAGAGAGCAAGTAAGAAGTTTTATGCATAAATTATATTTTGTAATCTGATTCTGTTCTGTTCTGAAGATGTTCTGTACTTTGATATGATATGATGTGATTTTTAAAAACTTTTGGCATGACATTCTGAATCTGGATTTGGTTTGTTGATGGTGATCTGTTTGACCTACCACGGGTGCTAATAGTGGTTTCTGTTTAGGTTGGTACCAACTGTTCTGTTTCTGCCCACTTTGAAAAAAAAGTGGTCTTTCCTGTGTGCACACTCGGGACTTCGAGAATAAATAAGGAGAAGATTCATATTCTGTTTCTACTCAATTAGCTACTGAGGTTTGCACAACCCTACCACGGGGGTTAAACATGGCCTCTGATGTGATATGATGTTCTAGTATGATGGCAGCCAGTTATGCTATGCCAAAAGACTTTGAATAAGAATATTTTTCTGAAACTTTCGCTCGGATATTTTTTATAATATGTTCTGATTTTGTATTTTGAACGTAAAAGTATGTTGCTCTGCATTTTGAATTCTATAAATGCTCATATTTACACACTAGTGCATGTTCTCTGCTTATGGAGTTGTTGACAACTCACCCCTTATTTCCAAATATTTTTCAGATAATTTTGAATGGTTCAGCTAAGGATCAGGATTATGGAGTATGGGTGAGATGATTATTTAAGCATAGTGGATTACTCATAGAAGATTTTCTCAGAATTGTCGGATTTTTATTAAGAGATTTTATAGTATTCTGATGACTTTATATTTTGGAGTCTGTAAATATATTGATAGAATGTGAATTTTAAGTTACAGGGAGTAACTCTCCGACCCTTGTGGGAACGAGGCGTTACATGTTTGAACGGTAAA
>QEOT01009364.1:0-28624 GCA_003123785.1 Pterocarya stenoptera | reverse complement strand
AAAAAAAAAAAAAAAAAAAAAAATCCAAAACCCCCGGTCGATAGAACAAATGAGCACAGCCAAGCCAAGTAATAACATTCATAAATGTGTACAAACTGTACTGAGACTGTTCAATGTGCATGTTAGTGATGTTATTGATTTATAAACAACTTGAACATGAGGCTCGTGAGAGAGATCAGGAAATCACAGCACTTTGTTATTTCATTTTTTGAGAGAAAAATAACACACCTAGTCCAGAGAAAAACAGGGAAAGTTGTTGCAAATTAAAAGAGAATTTGTGTAGCTTCAAACCACTGCCCTTTGAATTTCCATCACTTGCTTTTAAAAGACAGTGGGTGGAGCTCTCATAGACGTGATTTTTAGTTCTAATAATTCCGACATAAATCTAAAGCATCCATTAACTGGAGAATGTAAAGTGTCATGGATGCCAAATTGCAACTTGCATCTCTTCCTGAGCTTTAGTCAGCTATACCTCTTCCAACAATAAACCATTGCATACTGGTCTAGTAAACTAAATTTCATAACAAAATGGAAAAAAATCAACAAGTCCGGAATAAAAGGGAAATGCAGAAAGGAATTTATTTGTTTAGTACAAAAGCACTGCCATGAACCATTGTTTGATAAATTTCAAAAGAGTTTCTAAAACCTTCACAAGTAACAGCAAGGGGCATTTTAAGTGTGTAAGATTTCTAAGATGTAGAAAAACATGGGACTCCGGCCATGGCTGCTTAGCACGACACTCATATCATAAACTTCCCCAATATTCTTCACGCCCTTTTCATAAACACTTAAAAGATTCAAACACAGAAATAGAAATAGCTAAACCCCATCATTTACATACAAAACCCAGCACTCATGCATAATCAAACACAAAAAGCCTAGATCTAACTATTAACGTATATACATCCGGTGTAAATAATGCTACATAGCATAACAGTACACACAGCACAGCATCCACAGCAGAGCCACAACGGATTACAAATCATGCATTGCAAAACAGAATCACTTGTACTGTAGAATAGATAGCTGGTCACTGCTATGCTGTAACAAACTTTTATTCTTTGATTCCCTTGTATGAGTCTATATATATAGACCTCTCTGTACTGTTATCAATATGAAGGAAAAAGTTTCATATCATTGTTGCTGTGTTATTCCTCTCTTTTCTATTATTCAACATTGTATCAGAGCCACTCGACTCAACTAGTCTCCTCGATTCACGGCCAATCCGACTCCCCTCCTTGCCCAGTTTCAATTATATGTCGGTGCTTTCTTTCGACAAGTCTATTTTGTTGATGAGTGTGAGGACATGAGATACGATGATTAATTTCAAGTTTTTGACACAAAGAGGTGATGGGTTTGAATTCACCACCTCCATCAGTTTGAAGATTAAGTAACATGGTGTTAAATAATCTTTCAACAAATGGTAAAAATTTGGAAAAAATATGAACTGCATCTGATTTAGATTTAATGGGAAACAACCACGTGTATCTCGTAAAATGATCTACAAATGAAATGTAATATTTGAAGCCTAAACGAGATACATAAGGAGCTGGGCCCCAAAGATCAGAACAAAGTAAAGATAAGGGCCTATTGTAAATGGCCTGGCTAGAATAAAACGGTAATTGATGAGATTTGGCCAATGGGCAGACTGGACATTTGAAGACGTCTTCAGTGGGGAAAACAGACAAGCAGTGGTTGCGCAAAATTCGAGTGACAAGAGCTAAGGAAGGGTGACCCATCTGATGATGCCATTGAGCAATGGAGGATTTCTCGCTAACATTGACGGTGGGAGAGGAGACGCTGGTGGCTGGAAAGACGTAGAGTCCATCACGGGTTGGACCAGTGAGGAGGGTTTTCTTGGTCGTTGAATCCTTCACAAAAAAATGGGATGAATGACACTCGAAGAAACATTGATTGTCAGTGCAAAAACGAAGAACAGATATGAGGTTTTTAGTAATGGCAGGTACGTGAAGTAAATTACGAAGAAGAAATGGAGAAGAGGCAGTGGAAAGAGAAGTGTCACCATGGTTGTGGATAGGAAGACCAGTGCCGTTTCCAACCCGAATTGTTTCACCACCAGTGTACGGTTCAGAGGACATGTTCAAGTTAGCCAGATCGTTGGTAATATGGTGCGTAGCCGCTGAATCAGGATACCAAATGCTGTCTGACGTTGAGCTTGGAGCAGTGTAGTTAGCAGAAAAATCATTCTGAGCAGAGAAATTATTTGGAGAATCATACTGAAAGGAATGATTAAACCTGTGCCTGCATTGGAGAGCAACGTGTCCATACTTGTTGCATATTTGACAGGTAGGCCTCTGCATGCTGTGCTGTTGGCTGCCATTGTTGGTTTGAGAGGAACGTCCATCACGATAATTGTTTGAGAATTGGCCGCGTCCACGACCTTGCCAACCATTTCTGAAATAACCATGACCTCGGTGGGAATTAGCTGGGCTGAAGTTGGCAGAGAAATCAAGTGAAGCTATGCTGTTTTTGGCATTATGAGAGAGTCGACTTTCATGGATTAAAAGAAGTTGATATAGTTCATGAGAGGTCAATGGGTCAGTTCTTGTGGTGATAAAAGTGATAAAGGATTCATAGGAAGAGCCTAAACCATTGAGGAGATAGGAAACAAGCTCCTTCTCAGATATGTTATTGCTAGTAGCAGCAAGGGAGTCTGCCAGTAAGCGTACTTTGGAAAAATAGTCCGTAATGGATTGATCACCTCTAGATAGATTTGTAAGTTGAAACCTAATTTGGAATTCTTTGGCTTGAGAATGAGAGGAGAACATTGAAGCCAGTGAGTTTCATTGTTGTCTCTCACGGCTGGTCACTGCGCCAGCTTGACATTGAAAATGCTTTCCTACATGATACACTCGCTGATGAAGTTTTCATGCAGCAGCCTCAAGGATTTGTGAATTCAACTTATCCCAACTATGTGTGCAAACTCACAAAGGCTATTTACGGTCTCAAACAAGCACCAAGGGTTTGGTTTGCTCAGCTCAGCTCATGGTTAATTGAGTATGGTTTCTTGGCCTCTAAAGCCGATCCTTCTCTATTTATTTTCAAAAATGATGCTATCTGTATTTTTCTACTTGTGTACGTAGATGACATAGTCATTACTGCATCACAGTCCTCTGCCATCAACTCATTGATTCATGATATGAGCCTTGCCTTTCCAGTTCGAGACTTAGGCAAACTCTCATTTTTCTTAGGCCTCGAAATTGATTATACTCCAGATAGTCTTTTACTTTCTCAAAGAAAATATATCAAACAACTTCTTACACGCAGCAACATGCTGCAATCCAAGCCCGTGACCTCTCCAATGGCTTCTTCTATTAAACTCTCCAAGTTTGACTCCCCTGAGTTTGATGATCCTACACTATATCGTAGCCTAGTTGGTGGACTGCAATATCTATCACTATCCAGACCTGATATAGCTTTTGCAGTAAATTAAATTTGTCAGTTCATGCACATACCCAAACTCACTCACTGGACTACTCTGAAGAGAATCCTGAGGTATCTCAGAGGTACCTTAAATCAAGGACTTCTCTTTGAATCTTCCTCAAGTTTTACACTTCACGCATACTCAAATGCAGATTGGGGAGGTTGTCCCGACGACAGGAGATCCATTGGAGCTTTCTGTGTTTTTCTTGGCAAGCATCTCATATCCTGGAGCTCAAAGAAGCAGAAGACTGTTGCAAGATCCTCCACTGAAGCTGAGTACAAGTCATTAGCATCCACAGCAGCTGAATTACTCTGGCTTCAGACACTTATTCGAGAACTAGGTTTAACCTTGCATCAAGCACCAACACTTTGGTGTGATAATCTTGGAGCTACTTACTTATGCTCAAATCCTGTTTATCATTCCAAAACAAAGCACATGGATATAGATTTTATTTTGTTCATGATAGAGTTGCAGCCAACACTCTCAAGATTGCCTTTTGCAGCTCAAAAGAACAGATAGCTAATGTTTTGACTAAACCAATTGTAGCAGACAGATTCAACAGCTTCAAAACTCATCTCAAGCTGGTTGACACCCCCTTGAACTCGAGGGGGCATATTAACGTATATACATCCGGTGTAAATAATGCTACACAGCATAACAATACACACAGCATAGCATCCACAGCAGAGCCACAATAGATTACAAATCATGCACTGCAAAACAGAATCACTTGTACTGCAGAATAGATAGCTGGTCACTGCTATGATGTAACAAACTTTTATTCTTTGATTCCCCTGTACGAGTCTATATATATAGACCTCTCTGTACTGTTATCAATATGAAGGAAAAAGTTTCATATCATTGTTGCTGTGTTATTCCTCTCTTTTCTATTATTCAACACTAACCAAAGTGCATCCAACGTTAAACACAGAAACACAAGAATCCCTAAAATTGATATTCATATTAAATCTCATAGAGAGAGAGAGAGAGAGAAAGGGATGGGAACAGACCTCTACAAAGTTAACGGATGGAGACCTCTCACCAATGGCGATGCTAGGGTTTTGAGGACTTGAAAGAAAGATGTGTTGCTAATGGTCCATGGATGTTCAGTAATAGTTTGGTGGTTTTGTCCGAATATGATGGCTCGCTGCAAGTCTCTAAGGTTCCTATGTCTTTGGCTTCCTTTTGGGTTCGGATTTATGATCTGCCAATGGATAGAATGAATACTAGCGTTGTGCGGAAGATTGCAAAGACATTAGGCAATGTTGAAGACATTGATTTGAACGAGACATAGCCAGGTTAGGGTGAGTTTGCTCGAGTCCCTATTTCTTTGGACAAAAGTCAGCCGTTACCTCGTGGTAAACGTGTATCTTTGGGATGCTCGGATTTTGTACGGATTCATTTCAAATATGAGCATTTACCCCAATTATGTTACTGTTGTGGTCTACTTGGGCATGGGATCAGGATTGTTTGTTGTGGATTCAAAATAAAGAAGAGTTTGACACTAATGGATTCTCTTACGGACCGTGGCTGAGGGTTGGTGGATCTCCATTGAGAACCAAGTCTCGAGTTGAAACCAAGAATAATCTGCATGAGGGTCTCCTTCTATTACGGAACTGAATATGGACAATCATTGAAATCGATCTCCGGCAAAAGCCCCAACAGCGATGACTACTCTGGTCTCTCCCTCACAAACGGTTACTGAAGATTCAAAACCGTTGGGTAACTGTCTAAAGCCCAACGAAAAGCCTATTGGGCTTGACCCAGATTTATATGGGCCTTGAGTAGAGTCTGATATGATGACTTCCAACAGAGCCCTAAATCCTCTACTTCGTCATCGCCACGAAAGGGCAGGGGTGTTCTGAACATTTGAGATCGGCTTTAGCGTGGTGCATTGCTGTGTACGTCGGTTGTTCCATCCAAGCGGCAGCACAAGGAGAAGCCTTTGAAAGACCCAATTAACTCGAGCTAGTTGAAGAAATTGAAGTCGATAAGTGATGATGCTATGGTGGAGATCTTGGTTTTATCAACGGAGGCTGAGGCTTAGCTTTGCCAAACACATGAAGATCATGAGCTAGAACTCTCTAGGACTTGGAAACCCACGAGAAGTTCGTGTCCTCTGAGATTTACTTAGGAGTGAAGATCCCAACGTGGTCTTCATTATGGAGACTTACTGTGTAACACCCCGATTTCGGATGGATTGAAGAGTTATTACTTGTCACTCAAAATCATGTCTCAATTATATACACATATACTCCAAAGTTTTCAATCACACATACAATTCGCTGTTTCAAATCAACTACTCCAATATGAATAATCTAAAACACCACAAAATCTCAACATAAACCTCAACCTTCCAAAATATCCAATCAACAAAGAAAATAGAACTATTGAATAAAATGCTCTGATGACCAAAGTACCATTTTTGTACTTATTTCATTATGTTCACGTAGCCTTATACATGATTTCTAGTCTTGAACCCTAGTTGTACTATCAAAATTATCTGAAACAATATTATGGAGATAAGGGATGAGTTATTAATAACCCAGTAAGCAGAGAACATATACTAGTATGTAAATATGAGCCTTTTCAGAAAGTTCGGTACGCAGAAACAAAATATTTCATTTTCATATGCAGATCTAAAAAACGTGTTATCAGAAAATCAGAGCAACTCTTCAATCTTTTTATACTCAAAAACCAATTGTTCACATTCAAAGACTATTTTCATATTAAAAAACGCTTTATTCATATTCAAAAATACTTTGGCATAACATAACTGAACATTTTCATATTATCATATCGTATTGTATCATAACATATCACGTCACCAATATATCATATCATATACCATGTTTAACCCCCGTAGTAGAGTTGTACTATCCCCGGTAGCCAAACTAGACAGTATCATATTGTGAAACTTTCCATTTTTCAATTTTGGAGCTCCGAGTGTGCACACAAAAAAGAACACATAAAAAACCATTTTATTTCCAAAGTGGGTGCATTCATATCATATTATATCATGTTGGTACCAACCATATCATGTGAACCACTATCATCATATCATAACCATATTCAGAATCAGAATCAAAACAGATAAATCTGTTGAAGGTTTTTCATATCCATATCATGTCAAACCATGTGCCAAATACATTCATATTATTTTCAGATGATCAATAACATATCCAAAATATTTTATATCACATGTATAAAAATCTCAATTTTCATATTCGCTCTTTTGCATATTTCATAAACATGTCAAATATTGCTCATATCCACACTATTCATGTCAAAAAATATTTTTTTTTTCTGTCATATTGATTTTCATGTGTGAATGCAAAACACATATACTGAGGTTGTTTTCATGTTTTCTTTTAAACACATATCATATACATTTTACAAACCACCTCAGTTCATTTTCTGTTTTATGCAAATATAGTAAAGGAACTCTGCTTACTTGGACTTCTTAGCTTCTCTAAATTTCCTCACAACAGTGCCAATAGGATATCAATCGTCACCGAAAGAAAAGTCATGTAACTTGGATACATTTCCAATTGAACTCGTACTTCCTAATTGCACCTGAAATACTTAAATAACCTATTTTAAATCCTGAAAACCTTTCACCCTAAAATACCATCACTTTGACACAAAAAAACTCTTGCTACAATCGCCTCGTGCAAACGCGGGGCAAACGGGTTTGACGTGGTGTACATAAAAACGCACCGTTTCAACGAAATAACAACACACTATTTCATTGAGTTTGGTTCATTTTCAACATTTCCCCATATCTATCCTACCGCCTTCGGTATCCCTCCATCTCTTTTTTTCTCTGCTTCAAAGACAATTTCCATTTCGCCGTCACTGAGACTTTTAGCATTTCTCTCCCTCAAACATGAAGACCTTTTTCTATTTCCCTCCTCTTTGTGTTTCTCTCCCTCAAAGACGAAGACTTTCCATTTCGTCGAGTTCGAGCTCTATTTCCCTTCCATTTCCCTCCATCTCTATGTTCTCCCTCGAAGATGAAGACCTATCTCCAAATCCCTCCTTCTCTGTGTTTCTCTCCCTCGAAGATGAAATGGAAGAGAAATAATCTTAACCCAGACCATTTCCCTTCATCTCGAAACCCTACTCCTAGAAGACGGTGATCAAGGAAGCAGACAATCAGTCGCCCCTGTTCTGTCCTGTCCAGGTGGAAGGCAAGTACATATCTCATATTCTTTGGTGCCGTTGGTTGATTATTTTGTTACAAATTTGCCTGATGTAGACTTGTATTCCTTTTGTATCATGCATTATCTTCTTTGGTGTTCTTTGCTTTTGTTTACTTTTAAACTCTTTTGCTTTGGAGTTTTTTCTAGTGATCATGCTTGGACTAGTGAATGGGTTGTGCCTGTGGTATACGTGCGTTGATAAAACTGTTGTATTTCTAAAAGTTGATGGGAGTTTCCGATCAGTTTTAGGATAATTTTATTAATACGAAAGAGCATGTCTTGTTGAATGATTAGTTTTGGTTCGATGTTGCTAGGGATTTCCAAACTATATTTGATGAAAGCAAAACAAAGCTTATTCCTTATTTTCTTTGTTGCTTCTGTTATTTTATCTGTAGCCTTATTATATCATATGCTGAGAGGATTGTTGTGACTACTTTTACTAAACTGTCATATTTGCATTAAATTAGTGATCAAGACTCAACCCTAATAGAACCGTTTGTTCTTTGCCTCTTTGCTTGTTAAAAGAGCGCCCCCCCCCCCTCTTGGGGGTTTATTTTGGTTCATTGAAGGGCCTTTTTAGCAGGAATTTTATAATCAATATTAGGTAAAAACTGCAAGATGAATTAGTGAAAAATATGGGGGCATTCATTTTTAGATTTGTTGACTTCTTTGTCTTTCTTTGTTCATTGGTATATTATAATCATAATATAAACATAATAACTCTAAAGACACCTTCTTGGAATCTTGCATTTGTGTTTCAATTCGTTGACACTCTTCCCCCATTATGATATGGCTTAAAACAAATGGCTTTTTCTCGATGTCATAAGGTTGTTTGGTGAATTAGAAATCCTATCACATTTACTTGGTGTAGTTTTTTCACACTGCAAGCAAAGGAAGCATGAGAAGTTGGACTTGAGTTTACTCCATAAAGGCCCTTGGTCTTCGTTTGATATCGTTGAGTGAAAGAGGTAGATGTGTGAAACTCATAGAGCATATGGGGCTTTTATCTGTCTAGGTTTGGGAGTTGGAGAAGTTTTCTTCTTACATTGCATTTGCTTCTGTTTCTGTTGAAGAAAATTGTTGGGCTACATTAACACCAGCTTTCTATACGTCCAAGTTTTTCTTCTTACTACTTTGAGCCATCTACTACTTCACATAATTACTAGGCTTCACATAATCTGTATGACCATTTGTTTCTGCTTGACTTCTTCAACATGGTTTACTGGGAAAAATAGAGGATTGGATTTAGATTTAGATAATAAAAAAGAACTAGCCTAGGTATTCATGGAAGCACTTATATTTTCTTTTTTCACCTTTTCTCTAGACCTTTGAAAGCTAGTACAATAAAAAGCTGCCAAGCCCAAATATTAAGCTTGTTCTAACTCCAAATTTGTATATCCTTATTGTAGAATAGATTCATATGGAAATACCATTGCTATGTGTGTCTTTTGATATGTGTGCCTTTCCACTGTGATTTTGGTTCATGTTAGAATGTCATCATCATCATTGTCTTCTTCATCTTTTGCCAAACGTACTTTGGGTCAACTATTATGCTTTTGTGGAGTTGAAGCTACACTGAGATACTTAAATACATTGTGCTTAGTTGATTAACAGACTGAGATAGTAAAGACATATTTGTATAATTAAAATGTTTGTAAAATCAACTTCCAGATTACTTGATCAGTTGATGACAAGAGTTGTCAAAAAATATTTAGATATGTTGTTACGAAATAGATATGAAAAAAGAAAAGAAAAGAAATTGAATGAAAAAAACAAATAGATAAATAGATATGGTGTATGTGCAACAAGAGTTTTTCTTTGGAATGATGCGTATCGGCATTTAGACGTGGCAATTCTATGGTGAGTTTGATGAATGCATTCAAAAAGCTGAATAATTACAAAGCATGCCTATAAAGAAAAGAGAGAAATATACACGTCGATTACATGCTATTCTGCATGCTCTTGAACATTGAGAAGTAATTCCTGGAAAAACAATCAAGTAATCTGGTGGTCTATCTTCACATCAATTTCAATCAGACTTGAAACATATCATAATGGTACGTAAGTCCATATGTGGTGGTCTCTCTTCACAGAATATAAAATACTACAGTCAAAGTAACCAGGTTCAAAACTACAACAGATAGTTTGGCCTTTTACAATCAATACAATTTACTACTTTTCTTCTCAATCTACCAGGTCTACCAAGATTTTTCCTTCCAAAAATAATTACAAAAACTATCACTTGCCAAAAATAATTACAAAAACTATCACCAGAACTATAGTCTTGCCAATCTTTCTTCTTCCAAAAATAATTACAAAAACTATCACTTGACAAGCTTTCTTCTTCCAAGCTTTCAATAGTGTCCCAAGTAGCACCATTTGCCTCCACAGACTATACTCCTGAATTTCATTAAATTAAGAATATTTAATGAGAAGTCATATCTAATAGACGATTTTCATGCACATACTTATTATGGCATCATTCTCAATATTGAGTCCATAGTTGAGAAAGCAACCCCCCACATTAAATTAGATCAATATTACTATTAAAATAATAAAAGTTTAGAAATATTACACTTTCTTGACTCTCAACCACATTTAGGGGTCCACTAATGTCAAAAGCTGCGTTGCCTGGAATAGTCTAGCAATAAATAAACAAAAATATAACAAAAAAAAGTCTAACGTATTTAAAAATTACTCATCAAACAAGGCAACAATTCAAAGCAAATATATTTATACCTGCACATTTCCAACATTACAAAGATATATCTCTGATGGGCCAAATAAATTCCTACATGTCTCCCGAGCTAGCGTATCTCCTCCACCTCGTTAATAATCAAGTAATAAGGAAAAACTCTATGTCATCACAATATTTTCATAAATTAATCAACCCAAATAAACATTTATATTTAAAATATTCTTGTTATTAAAAATATCAAACCTCTTTACGTTTTCCCTTTACAAGTGATTTCTTTGTCTTCGCTTTAACTTTCTGTATATCTTGCTCCATCCAGGATGCTCTCCTCAAAGATGGAGGTCTGCCTTTTCCTCGCACAACTCATGGACTAAGTACTTGTTGCGAACTACCAACTGTAGTTGTGCCCTGTGTTGTATAACCAACATTAGAACCCGTTTGGGTCAGAGATGGGGGTTTTGGGGACTAGAACTATATAACTCAATCATAGTATACAACGTTTTAATTGCATCCTCAGTATGCTCTTTTGAACATGCGGCATTAGTAATCATCCAATAACAAATATTCAATAGAGTTGAATATCTGTTAGTATCTTCCTGCCGATCCCCTATGTCATAGGTACTATGAATTAACATGTATCTCCGTTTGATGTCTTTCCTCCATCGATCTAAAATATACCTATCTGACAAAGATTTTATCCCGTTACATTTGAATATGGCCAAGATATGCCTACATAGTATATCTCTCATCTGAAATAACCCACATGAACACTTAGCATCGCAGTCTTCCTCATTGAAATCTACATAATATGTAACATGTTTAGTGAACTCCTCAACACGAATTTCATCTTCTACTAGATAGGTTTTTTTCACACCATCTTGTCTAACTAGAGATGGATCCATATCTAGCACACCCATAACCTGCTACTGAACTTCCTTGAATTTTGCATTCATGTACAACTTTTTTTATTAGAGATTTAGATATGCATGAAATTGTAACGCTAAATGAGTGGAAGTCCAAGTTGGTTTCATTCTTGATTTTCTTTCTCAAGGTATTATCAAACTGGTTGACAAATTCCTTCAAGTTTGTCTTTGCATGAACATATCCATCAAAAAATACATTCATGCTCTCGCTCCGATGTGTTGTACTCATGCTAGCCCAAAAGTACTATTTTAGGAATACCGGTACCTAGTGCCCGCGCTCAACATACAAATTTTGCAACCAAACATTCTCTTGCAAGGTGTATGTGCTAATTAACCCTTCCCACAATTTCTCAAACTCCTTCATAGTTTGAGTGTCATACACACATTTCATCAGCTGATTTTTTAGGCCACTTTTGTAGGCACAATGGGAGCCAAGCTTCTCGGGGACTTTTTCCAGTATATGCAATAAGCAAAATCTATGTCGACATTTTAGAAATACAATGGCAATTACATTTTTTATTTCTCTGTCTTGGTCAGTGATAATAGCTGGCGATGTTATACCATCCATACATTGCAACCAAGTCTGAAACAACCATGTAAAAGTCTCTGTGTCCTCACTGGAAATTAACCCTACACCCAAGAGAATTGACTAGCCATGATGGTTTACACCAACAAAGGGTGCAAATGGAATTCCGTATCTATTCATCAGGTACGTGGTATCAAATATTATCACATTACCAAAATCTTGATAAGCTACCCTACTGCGTGGATCTGCCCAAAAGACATTATTTAACCTCTCATCATCATCTAAATCCATTAAGGCAAAGAATTTGAGATTCTTGTACTGCATTATACAAAAATAGTCTTGAAGCGCTCCAGCACCACCTGCTCCAAGTCGTAGATATTTTACCTTATCGATGTAATTGCGACAATCATTTTTCAAAAAAAGAAGGTTTTCAAATCCACCAGCACCAACAACAAGAGATTCGAAACTCTTGTTCATTCGGATGCCAGCCAGGTCATTAGTATCTAGTACTTCTTTTACGGCCTTACTAACTTTGCGATTACATTAGAAGAAGCGGGATTTATGGAGACTCAGTCCTTGATTGTGGGTATTATAAACTGGGGTTAACTGCATCTTTCCTTCAAATTTTAAGGCATTAATCCTTGCTTTACCATCAGTCTTTCCTATCAGGCGTGGTTTGGCGACATTCATCGTCCTATTCCGAGCCTTTCCCCCATGGGCACAACCAAAGGTGACATATCTGACACTCCCATCATCATCCCTCTCACTCCTTTGTTCCATAGATCCAAACTCGCATTTTTTAGCATATTGCTTATAATAGCTCATTAATTCCTTAAAAGAATTAAACTCCATCTCCGATTTTGGCTCCTCAATCATATCACCACCATCCATTTTGTCTAACTGAAGTGTCCTAGGAGTGCCATCGTCGATTCCTGTGAATCTGGCCTATCCTTTTCACTTTGTTCATCAACTTTAGAGGAGGAACATGACTCTTCAGTTTCCCAACGATGATCATGTGTATCCTCTTTACTAAATCTTTCGGTCATCCCGGAGCTTGTAGCCAATAGAGGGGTAAGAGGTCCCATCCCATATTGAAATGGGTAAGCATTCTACTAAAAATGAAAGCAATTCAACTTCCAAAAAATGAAAAAAAAAAAAGAGACAAGAACTAAGTTGCATCACCATCTGAATGTTGCTTGGATATTGGTTGCCATCTGGATATGGCATAAAAGCCAATGACCATGCAGGCACTAGTTTATAGTAACTGTGCATGTAATTTGAAAAATTTGGAGCAGTTGTTGGGATGTCATAATATAACAATAATAATGATTAATATTGCCAAGTATGAGGTTGATGTATGCTAACAAATGTTAAAAATCATATAATATACCGCAATTGAGAGATTTGAGCCAAATGGTATTGTAGGAGATGGGTTTTCTTCCCTTTTTTCCATGCTGACAAAATGCATAGGAAAAAATTGTACAACCATTTTATATGAGCATGGAAATCTTGTGGAAGGTTAAAATCAAAACTGATAATTTTCTTTTAAAGATTCAAATACTACAAAAGAAAATGTCTACTCATTGGGACCAAAATATTTCACCACTAAATAAATCAGTTCAAAAACTATTGCGGAGGTGGTCTATTACGTAGAAAAAAAAAATACAATAATGAGAACTATCATTATAAGTACCAAAATAATTCACCACTAAATAGTTCAAAAACTTCTGTCATTATGCATACTAAGTAATCTTCAAACTGTGTACAAGTTTCAGAACTCTTGAAGGAAATGGCATCCTTTCAAGTGCTTCTAGACTCCTGTAGGAAGGCAACCGATAGCATTTCAATCTTATACCAAAGCCTTTAATAAACCACAAGATTATTTACAAAGTATTCATTGTCAACATACAAGCAAGCATTACTATTTACATGAATCAGATAGTAGCTTAAATAAAAGTACAAGTCTTTGTCAATCTTCCATGATTACTAATTCCACAATCACTTATGTGGTGATGCATTTTCTCCCCATCACAAATATAGTTGTGGGAATACTTCAAGAAGTCGATAAACAATAAAAACCACAGAGCAAACAGACAGACGACGACACTATCTTTCCCAAATCAAAAGACATTGTGTCTCTTTTGATTTGGTAACAACCAAATGATTATCAGAACCTCTATTCTGGTCGGCTCTAATAATTATCTTGTAACATCCATATGATTATCATTTCATATGGGGCATCATTCTTATTTGGTCCCTCAAATTTGTTGTTTCAGTTGACAAAATGTAGATTTAGAAAAGAAAAAGAAAAAACTTTACTAATGGAGACCCACGGAGAAGACCCACAGAAAATACCCACGAAAATGGAGACCCACGGTGAACAAGAAGACTCAGAAGCAATGTGGGTAGCAATTCCCTAGATTAGAAGAGCAGGAAGACAATGACTGGCCAACCATTACACATGAAGCTGACGACTGAGAAACCATTACACGCAACCGAAAGAAACAGACGCCATACGAGTAGGAACACGAAGACCCAGACGATGCCGAGTTCTGTTTTCTCTTCAATCAATTCTTCTTTCGGTTTCTAGCAGGCTTTTTTTCCTATTCTGCTTCTATATATATATTTTAATTTGACGTGACATACCCACTGCACACTAGCTGCATAACCCGACTGTTTATAGAAGAATTGCTTCTCAAAATTCATCGATATCCACTAAATTTTTCCGGCCAAGACATTAAATTCTAAAATATTTACCACTGAAATCTAGCTATAAAATTTAATACTATTTAATATAATTATACCAAAAAATCTATTACAATAAAAAATAAATTTCATTTAATAAAAATAGACTAGATTAGATTTAAATCGTTCAAAATAAAATTAGGTGGTTACTGTTTACTTCTAAAATTAACTTTAAAAAATTAATGCTTAACAACATAATTTAAATCCCTTAAAGATTTACTGTAAAAATAAAGTTTCTAGACTATTTTGAAATAAAACTGAGCGTAGTTTTTTTTTTTTTTTGAAAATGAACTGATCTCATTAAAATGGAGCTTATAACATCTCCAGAGTTACAATTGACTGAATGCACTCAGGGCATTCTTCAATATCATATAAATCCATAGGACAAAGCAAAGCAGATTTTGCTAGTGTATGAGCAGCCATATTAGACTCTCGAAAAGCATGAATAGCTGTCCATTGACTACAAGAACTCATTATTTTCCGAGCATCTTCAATCAGCAGTCCTCCCATGCTCCAATTAGACCCTTGTTGTTGTAGTAAATCTATGACTTGTTTTGAATCACCTTCCAAAATTACCTATTGGAGGCCAAGTTCTTTACAAAAGATAACTGTCATCAAAAGGCCATGTGCTTCAGCATCAAAAGGGTTGTCTATGAAACCTCTAGAGGCTCTGAGAGCTCCTATCACTTTACCTTGATAATCTCTAATTATGACACCACCCCCATTCTGCCCGTGTCTACCCTCCATGCAGCATCCCAGTTTGCCTTGAAGTATCCATCTGCAGGTTTTGACCACTTGGCCCCCCTCTGAGTTGCCTGCAGTTATTGTGAGATCTTGGTAGCTTCATGGAATAAGATAACCTCCTCTTTAGCTTTTTGTGAGATGACAGAAGGGTGTTTAAAACCTTTGCCATGTAGAGCCTCGTTTCTCCTAGCCCAGATCCCTTTCATTGTGACTGCAACTTCCTCAATCTCACTGTCCTGAAGTTGTTTGGTCATCACAGACCACACATGGAAAAACAGGTCACTGTGATGTGACATTTTCTGGACCTTGATGCACCCCTGACTCCACACATCTCTCGCAGCTGGGCAGCCCCATAGAATATGGCCTGAGGTCTCAGGTTCCACCTTGCATATTGGGCAACTCGAGTCTTCTATTACTTTCCTTCTTTTCAGATTCACCAAAGTGGGAAGAGCCTCGTTGCATGCTCTCCAAATGAACAATCTAACAGCAGGTGCCACCCTCATCTTCCATAGATTCTTTCACATATCTTTTTCCTCATTCCTCCTAGAAGCTTCCCCATCACTCTCAGTCTCCAACTTTCTCTGATAGTGGTATCCACTCTTAACCGAGTATTGACCATTTGTAGAAAATTGCCACACCAACCTGTCTTCCCTTCCACCCAAACTAATAGGAATGGCTTTGATGGCTCCAATCTCTTGCGCTGTGAACATTTCCTGCAATAAGTCTTCTTTCCAGATTTTTAAGCTTGGGTCAATTAAATCACTTACTGAGTTGCACCATACATCAATGTCTCTAGGGGAAAAAATTTTATTATCTGGAAGCTTTGGGATCCACCTGTCCTCCCATATGTTGATGTTATTTCCATTACCCACCCTCCATAATAAACCAGTTTTTAGCAAAGACATTCCTGCGTATATGCTTCTCCATGCATAGGATGGTCCATACCCCAGTTTTGCCTCCAATAGTCCCACTTTGGAAAAATATTTCTGTTTGTAAACTCTTGTGATCAGAGAGGTAGGATCCTGCAGCATTCTCCAGCTTTGCTAGGAAAGCATTGCAAGGTTGAAACTTCGAAAATCCCTAAAGCCCAGGCCCCCTATCTCCTTAGCAGAACTGAGTTGGTCCCAATTAATCCACTGAATTTTGGAACAGTCTTCATTATACCCCCACCAGGGATTGTGGTGGCCCAGGCCCCCTAGTACATAAACAAAATAGCCCAAACCCAATTGTGAAAAATAAGGGCATAAACGTAATATCAGTTTCATGCTCCCCCTTTACCAGAGACAAAACATTTCTATTTTGTTAAACAAACTTCACTATGCAGAGAGAAGCCATGCACGGATCCTTACCGTGAGGCTACGTGTGGTGGCGGTCTGGATGGATCTCGACGGTGGCGTAGCTAGGTTCAACGGTGGTGGGACCTCTTAGAGAGAGAGAGAGAGAGAGAGAAATGCACGAGATGGAACGAAGAGGAAGACACGGTGAAAGCGATAGAGGCTTACCATAAGGGGTGGAGGTCGTGCATGGTGGTGCAACCATGGACGAAGGAGCTGAGCACGGCATCAGTAATGGTCAAAAGATCGAACTGTGTCTCGAGCCCCACAACTTTATAGTGTGAACTGTCTTGCGTGGGGACTCTTTGAGCAACGGCTGGTGGTTTGAGGTAATTCTCACGATGACTGGGTGGCTGCTCGAGGATAGCAAGGGTTGAACACTACGACGCTTGTGGTGGCTAGGTAGCTTGTGGTGGGGTCGTGCGGGGAAGATTCTGGGGCTAAGAGCACAATAACATGCTCTATTTTGGTGTTACAAAACAAAGGATTAATGGCAACGTGGAGGTTTACTAGACAATTAGGGTGCAGTCGCTAGATTGTTTTCATGGTGTTTCCAACGTGAGGTAGTGCCTTGTGAGTTAGAGTAGTCATGCTTGAAAGGATACACGTGCGGTGGACGAACATGGGTTGGGTGGTGCAAGTTCGTGGGGTGGTTTTCGTGGGTTTGTCGTCCGTTGTTCCCATGGTGGTCCCCAGTGAAATTGGGGCTGTTGGCTTGGAGGAGCATGCTGTGGGCTGGTTTCCGTTTGAGGACACAGAGGGGCTAGACTATGGGAGCGAGGATGAGAAATTGATGCGATAGAGAGAGGGATAAGTTCATACCTGTGAAGACGAAGGGCGCGAGAGAGTCTACTGAGAACAAACTGAGAATGAGAAACAGTAAAAGGGAAAAATGGAAGGAAATAGGGGAGAGATGTGATTTGGTTGAGAGAAATTATTGGGAGAGAAGAAAACCGTCAGGAGAGAGAAAGGGAAAAAAATGGGGGAAAACACAAAAACAATAGGAGAGAAGATCGGGGGAGGAAGAAAACTAAAGGGATAAAGAAAAACTCACCAAGTGGCATCGTGTGGGTCTTCTGGGCTGGGCTCTTTCTAGGCCTTGTTCATGGGCTTGGGACTGGATATTACATTCTGCCCCTTATAAAAAATTTCTTCCTCGAAATTTGCTAGTACCACAAGTGAGGCCTACACACTTAACCACCACATCCATTCCACGCCTATTTTAATCGTCGATCATAATGTCAAGCCTAATACTCCAATATGCTACCTCCCAATATTTTTGTCTGGTACATTACATACCTCATAATCCTCTTGGCCTACACATTTGCGCACATAGTGTCATCATACACTCTAGGGGATCGAGTTCAAGTCTAATATATATATATATATCAACCTCAACAATGGACTTAAAAGCCTGACAATAATTCCAATTCCTACATAATGTAATAACTTCATACAATTAGCATATTAGAACTCTCCAAAGTCCATGACCTCAAATCTCACCCTTGATTCATGAAGATATTCAATTCGTGACCTCTAAAAATTCATAGTTCTCAATAATCTTCCAAAAATGGCAAGTCCGTAGCCACGAGCTTTAAGTCCTAAGCGACCTCAAGTTGACTGATTTCCAGCCCTCCCGAAGTTTGTTCTTCAAATCATCATATTACCAAAAACCATGCTTCCATTGCGCACTCAGATAATTTTGTTAGCAACCCAACTTCTTGTCTTCCAAATTCATGCACATCCACTTATACTTTCTTTCTTTCTTTCTCAGCTGCAATTAATAACCTTAAACCTGAATGAATGATTTCTTAGAACCTGTTGAAACTATAACATCAAATCTGAATAATGGTCAATTGAATAACATCTGCAAGGTCTATAATCTTAAATCTGAAAATAAATATGGCTTAAGGTCTGCTAAATTTAACCCTTAAATCTTATCAAAATCATTTCCTATTGTCCATATATAGAATAAGCTTACCGGATCCAAAATCCCAAAATGCTCTTGTCGAAACACTAACTAACTTACAAAAATATTTTATTAAGGACAAAAATGACTTCACAAGGATAAGTAAATGAAATAAATTGGTCAACAACGATCGAAACACTAGTAAGTCCAACTCTAAGAAGTTTTTGAAAAAATGTTGGTGTTCCTTTGTGTCCATTCCAAACGTGACTTCAAGAAAGACGTGCTAAAAACTTTTGAAGGGAATTGAACATAACTTAATAATAAATTAAGTCATGCGTTATGGACCATTTTGCAAAAATTCCAGGGAAGGATCTAATAGAGACATGTAACAAAGTATGAGTGTAAGGAGTTTTGAATATTTGAGAAGAATTAACTTGGAAATAGTCAAGCGAAACCCAAGGGTAGCGGTGATTAAAGCATTTGCAACGAAGAGAGTTGACATTTATCTACTCAACTCCTATATGTATCGATACATATACAAGCGAACATCTTTACTATGGAGAAATCACAATTACAACTTAATGCATGTTTTTTTTAGAATAACTTAATGCATGTTGAAACCCGACTAGCTAGAAGAAATTTCAGTACATCCCATTTAGAATTAAACGAGCTCAAAAATTCTATCACTATCCCAACAAACACATTTATAGATTCAACCCGACAATATATACCCAGGAACTCATCATCTCAATCCAACTCGCATTTAAGCTTGTGGCAACCAACATCAATCTCAACAACCACTAAAGTCTAGTCATAATCAGAACCAACTTGAATAAAGGCTAATCTACCTAATTCGATACTCCACATAGCTTGGCAATATCCGACAACCTATCAAAACAATTACGTACCTCATTTCCAATGGTTTGCGGGAACTATGTCCTCAACACCTAAAAAAAATCTTTCCTGAGCTTCGTACAATCTATAACTTCAATCTAAAAAGAATCATTTCTTAGGGTCCACAGAATCTAATGTCGAAACAATCATTTCTTAAAACCAGTCGAATCTAAAACCTCAGATTTTGAAGAAAACATTCCTTAATGTCTGTAGATTCTAAAATCTTAAAATATCAACGAAAACATCTATTAGCTTCTCTGAATTTTCTCACAACAGTGTCAATGGGATATCAATTATCACCTAAAGAAAAGTTATGTAACTTGGATAGATTTCCAATTGAACTCGTATTTCAGCATCTAATAATTGCACTTGAAATATTTAAATAATCTATTTTAAGTCCTCAAAATCTCTAACCCTAAAATACTATTACTTCTCAAAATTCATCGATATCCACTTAATTTATCCTGTTAAGATATTAAATTCTAAAATATTTACCACTTAAATCTAACTATAAAATTTAATACTATTTAATATAATTATACCAAAAAATCTACTACAATTAACAATAAAATTTCATTTAATAAAAATAGACTAGATTATATTTAAAGCATTCAAAATAAAATTACACGGTTACTGTTTACTTCTGAAATTAACTTAAAAAAATTAATGCTTGACAACATAATTTAAATTCCTTAAATATTTACTGTACAAATAAAGTTTCTGGACTATTTTGAAATAAAACTGAGCGTAGTTAAAATATAAATTCCAGTACATAAACAAAACAGCCTAAACCCAACTGTAAAAAATAAGGGCATAAACGTAATATCAATTTCAAGCTCCCCATTTACCAGAGACAGAAAACATATTTTGTAAACAAACCTCAGTACGCAGAGAGGAGCCATGCATGGATCCTTACCGTGAGGCTACATGTAATGGCGGTCTATGTGGATCTCGACGGCGGCGCGGTTAGGTTCAACGGTGGTAGGACTTCTGAGAGAGAGAGAGAAATGCGTGAGAGGGAACAGAGAGGAAGACACGGTGAAAGAGATAGAGGCTTACCGTGAGGGGTGGAGGTCTTGCATGGTGGTGCAACCATGGACGAAGGAGCCGAGAACTGCGTCGGTAGTGGTCAAAAGATCAAACTGTGTCTCCCGCCCCACAGCTTTCTAGTGTGAACTGCCATGCGCGGGGACTCTTGGAGCAATGGCTGATGGTTCGAGGTAAGGCTCACAGTGACTATGTGGTTGCTCGAGGATAGCAAGGGATGCACCGTGCGACGCTTGTGGTGGCTAGGTAGCTTGTGGTGGGGTTGTGCGGGGAATATTCTGGAGATGAGAGCACAATAAAATGCTTTGTTTTGGTGTTACAAAACATTGGATTAATGGCAACGTGGAGGTTTGCTGGATGGTTGGGGTGCGGTCACTGGGTTGTTTTCATGGTGTTTCTGACGTGAGGTAGCGCCTTGTGAGGTGGTTGGAGTAGTCGTGCTTGAAAGGATACACATGCAGTGGACGAACAGGGGTTGGGTGGTGCAAGTCCGTGGGGTGGTTTTCGTGGGTTTTTCGTTGATTGTTCCCATGGTGGTCCCCCGGTGGAATTGGGGCTGTTGGCGTAGAGGAGAATGCTGTGGGTTGGTTTTCATTTGAGGACATGGAAGGGCTGGGCCGTGGGAACGAGGGTGAGAAACTGATGTGCTAGAGAGAGGGAGAAGTTCATACCTGCGAAGACGAAGGGCGCGAGAGAGGGAGAGAGTCTGCCGAAAACAAACTGAGAATGAGAAACCATAAAAAGGAAAAATGGAAGGAAGTAGGGAAGAGATGTGGTTCGGTTGAGAGAGATTATTGGGAGAGAAGAAAACTATCGAGAGAGAGAGAGAGAAGGGGAAAACACAAAAAGAATAAGAGAGAAGATCGAGGGAGGAAGAAAACTGAAGGGTTATAGAAAAACTCACCAAGCGGCGTCGTGTGGGGCTTTTGGGCTGGGCTCTTCTTAGGCCTGGTTCATGGGCTTGGGACTGGGTATTACATACTATGATGTTCGTCATATGGAATGGCTCAAGTTCCAGTTGAACTTTCCTTGCTTTGTTGCGGTGGACAGCAATGGCCTAAGTGGAGGTCTCTGCCTTTTTTGGCGAAGCGAGGTAAACATGACTTTACGCTGTTACTCAAAGTTTCATTTTGATTTATGTGTTTTGGATTCAGTAAATTTGACCAACTGGAGATTATCTGCTATATATGGACACCCTGTAACTCATCTTAGACATGAAACCTAGGCTTTACTTCATCACTTGAAAAATCAATCGGATGAGTCGTGGTTGTGTTTTGGGGACTTTAATGAGATTGTACATTAGTCTAAGAAATTGGGTGGTTGGGTATGGCCATTTAAGCATATGTTTGCTTTCCAGTCTGCATTAGATTATTGCCAATTAAAAAGTATAGATGTTGTTGGGCCTTTATTTACATGGAGTAATTTAAGAGAATGGGGAGACTTGATATAGGAGAGATTAGATCGATTCACAAGCAATACTGATTAGATAGAGAAATATCCCAAGTGTAAAATCTGAAACATTGCTACTTTTATTTCAGATCATAGTTGTTTGGTTTTGAATACAATGGATGTGGGCCATGTTGCAGATAACCCTGCTCATTTATTTAGATTTAAGGCAATGTGGGTAGGTATAAGGGGAAGTGAGGAAACAATTGAAACTACTTGGGATTTGCATAAAATGGAGTCTCTGGCTGAAAAACTCAAACAGTATGGGTCTAATCTTAGGGCTTGGAGTCACTCTCACTTTGGACATGTTCGAAAGAATTTGGCTATTAAACGTAAGGAATTATAGATATTATAGGCCTCACCAACACGATTAGTTTCTTCTCAAGCTATTTGTAATGTCAAGAAAGATATTAACGTTTTGCTGGAAAAAGAGGAGTTAATGTGGAGACAAAGATCTCGAGTTAATTGGATAAGAGTTAGGGACCAAAATACGAAATAATTTCATTTTAAGGCTTCTCAGAGGTGTCGGTGTAACTTGATCACCTGTCTTAAAGATGATGTTGGGATGTCATATGAGGGTTCTGACTTGAGTTCTATGGCTGCAAATTATTTTGTCTTAAGCTCTATACAACATTGTGTATCAAATTCAATGAATGAAGACCTAACACGACCTTTTAGTGAAATTGAGATATGGGATGCATTATTCCAGATGCAATCATAGAAAGCTCCATGCCTAGATGGGATGCCTCCGTTATTTTTTAAAAATATTGGCATGTGGTGGGAGAAATGTTACTGCTGCTGTATTGCAAACTTTACATTCAGGTGTTATGCCTGCTGAATTTAATCTCATCTATCTTATGTTGATCCTGAACGAAAGACAAGCAGAGTACATTAAGGATTATAGACCCATTAGTTTATATAATGTGGTCTATAAAATCATTGCTAAGGTCCTAGCTAATCATCTGAAGTTGATTTTACCAAGGGTTATCTCGTCATCACAATGTGCTTATCTCGAATAACGTTTTGGTGAGCTATGAGACTGTGGTGATTATGATGTGCATCACCACAGCTTCTTATAAAGTTCTCATAAATGGAGTTCCTTTGGGTTTGATTCTACCCACATGTGGACTTCGACAAGGTTGCCCACTATCCCCTTATTTATTTGTTATATGTGTTGAGGTTTTGTCTTCAATGTTGTAGAAGGCAGAATCACAAAATTTGGTGAAGAGAATTCGTGTTTGCAATAAAGCTCCATATGTTAGTCATTTACTTTTTGCTAATGATAGCACCATCTTTTGTCGAGCTTCTGTGTTAGAGAATGTGCATCTTTAGCATCTTTTGGCTACTTATGGGGTTGCCTCGGGCAACAATTGAATAGATAGAAAACTAAATTATTATTTAGTCAGAATGTGAATGTGGAAGTAAGGAATGCGATAAAGCAATTGTGGGGTGTTCATGATACTATCCATCATCATGATAGGTATCTTGTATTACCTTCCTTTGTTGGTAAATCGAAAATTCATACCTTTAGAGATATTAAGGACAAGGTTTAGGGAAACCTACAAAGTTGGAAGGAAAAGTTATTATTGCAGGCTGGTCGTGAGGTATTGATTAAGACTGTGGTTCAGGCCATCCCCACCTATGCCATGAGTTGCTTTAAAATACTAAGAGGACTGTGTTGAGAATTAGAAGGGTTGATTGCACGGTTTTGATGGGGGTAATGAGATCATGATAGAAGGGTTCACTGGATGGGTTGGGAGCATTTGTGCTGTTCTAAATTTTCTGGCGGCCTGGGATTTCGGGACTTGGAGGCATTTAGCTTGGCATTTCCATTTCTAGCCAAGCAAGGTTGGCGGCTGCAACAGCACCAAAATTCTGTTTTCTACTTTGTTTTCAAAGCCAAATATTTCCTAGATTGTGATTTTTTATCATTTATTATGGGCTATAATCCATCTTATGAGTGGCACAGTATATGTGAATCTAAATATGTTGTTGAATCTGGTTGTTTGTGACGTCTAGCTTGAGATGTGTATTTGGTCAAACAATTGGCTGCCTAACTCGCTAGACAAGAAAGTCATTACTGGATGCAATGTTCTTGCTGCCGATGCATGTGTTAATGTATTAATAGACTCTACACAGCCAGGTAGATGGAAGTTAGATTTGGTGAACCAAGTATTCTTTCCTTTTAAGGCTACCGAAATACTTAATGTTCCATTTTTTCTTATTGGAATGCTGATAAGCTAGTATGGCGTTGCACATGTAATGACCTATTTAGCGTAAAGTCAGCTTATTACTTAGTGCTCGACTTAAGATATGTGAATGAAGCTACATGGAACTAGTTTATATGAAGATTCACATAGATTATTTTGGAAAATTATTTGGCATATGCAATTGCCAAATAAAGTTCAAAATTTTTTGTGGAGAGCTTGTAATGATAGTTTACCAACAAGTGCCACTGTATTTGATGTTGTGGAAAGCTGTTTTTCCTATATTGAAAGTTATTTGTTGGTTCAGCAATGTCTACAAGTCAATTAGCAATTATCTACACTGTTGGAAGCCTCTGGCATATGGGCAGTGGAAATTGAATTTTGATGGGCTGTTTTTAGTCAACAACATAAGTCTAGGGTAGGTGCAATATTGCAGGATGAAAAAGGTAGCATGATTATGGCCATGTCAAGGAAGGAAGACGACATTTATTTGGTGAAGGATGTTGCGGCGCTTATGGCCTTGAGGGCTTTACAACTTCTCCTTCATATGGGGATCTCTCAGCACTTGACCCTTGAGGGAGATTCTCTTGTATTGTTGTTAAAGCTATTTGATCAACCTAAGAACAAGAGTATAGCTACAGTCCTATTATTCGGGAGATCATTCAACTATTATAATCTAATTTTCAATCTTTAGATGTGCTCCATGTTTTTTTTTTTTTTTGTAAGATGTGCTCCATGTTGGTAGATAAGGAAATGAGGTAGCGCATGCTTTAGCCTGAAAGGCACAGTTTGTCGAAGGGTCCGCTCCACAGGGCTTTATTCTCACTTACTTAGTAGTATTAGATGTGGACGGATGTTTTGGGGTGTAGTTTTAAGGCTTATCAGTGTTTGTAAGAATATGATTTTCATTGTATTTGTTACTGACTATTGAATGAAGCAATATTTGATTCTAAAAAAAAAAGTCTCGTCTACACGTTAAGAGTATTAGGATACAATTTAAAATTACCCCACTTATTAAGAAAAAGTATAACCCCACATGAGAGGTGTTAGAATATAATTTAAAAAGTCAAATTACCCCTATCTAATAACTTCTCATTAGTTTCCATTTTTTCACCAATATGCTTCTTATTATGGCCTCTCGGACTCATATTATATGGTATTGGTCTTGATTTAATTGCAATTAACTCTTAGCTCTTAATGATTCAAAAAAAAAAAAAAAAAAAACTCTTAGCTCTTAGGTCTTGATAGTTGATATTAATGGATCATAATTTGGAGATTTAGCGACTTACAATTTAATGGAATTAGAGTAGTCTTGGAGATTAACGTCTTCAAGAGTGCAGGCAAATAAGTGGTTGAGATATGAAGTTTGGGTGTTTTTATGGTTGAGGTATAAACGTGTCCAGTTCAAACACGGAGTACAAGTGGACGGTCAAGTTTTGTTTGTTTAGCTTTTATTTGAACATGACTTGAGCTCATACTTTTCATCGATAATCATATATAACTTTAACAACATTTAATAAACGAATCCAACTAAATTCGAGTTTGATCGAACCGATTTTGAACTGCTGTCATGTAGTAATATTGTTTATTTACAACTCTAATGGATGATATTTTGTATACTAATATTGATACTATTGAAACTTTATTTTACAAAACGAAAATGATGTAGACGACTTTTCAATTTTTACACAGCTGATCTTCAATAATACATTACTGGTTATGAATTTATTTAAGTTTTTTGTTTGAATCTGAGAGGTATTAATTAAAAAGATAATAATAGTTTATTAAAAAATACTTTTTGAAAAAAGATAAAATATTTGTTTAAGATTCATGTCCCTTCACAAAAATGCCTTCAATTGTAAAAATGAAAAGTTATACATTTGTTCTTTTCTAGTCACCATTATTAATATTGGTTTTTTTTTTTTTTATAGGAAATAGACATAATTTCATTCATTCTATAATTATAGAAGTTACATCTATGACTCAAAATTACAAGTCAAACTAAATTCTGTTGAAAGCTTCCCGTACGAGAATTTCTGTGCGACGGCATTGTCTAAACTCAGAGACTCTCAAAAGAAAGTATCCCGCTGCATCCTCCAATTAACAACCAAACTCCATCCTCCAAAGGAGGAAAAGTAACCAACAAAGCTATGAACATAAGTCCAATAGCCTATTTCACCTTATATTTCTTAAAAATAAAACCAACAAAACAAAACTCCAACATAAACATACCGACATAGAGTCAGAACTACAGATTCCTACAACAAAAATCCAATAAAATAAACACTACAAACAAGTACCAAACAAAGCAATAGAATCGAAAAAGGAAACAAAACAAGATTGGTGGTGGTGAAAGTCACGCGCCGCTCTGGGAAGGAGCCAAACGGCCTGTTGAGACAGTGCCGGTGTATTGGGCCCTAACTTGCCGCACATTGTTCCGACGCGGTGTGATATGCGGTGGTTTGCATATGCCACGCGTTCTCTATAATCTGAGCGTGGGTGCGACTCGCCGCTCCAAATGGTGCCCAAAGGGGACGGCTGCAAGATTGGCGGGCAAGGGTTCTCCTGGTGGTACGCCTGTAGGAAAATTTCCACCGGAGGAGCTCGGATCGACTACCTCCCTTTATTTGGGCAAAACCTATAAAACCAAAAAAAAAAAAAAAAAAAAACATAAAGAAACCGTCGGAGATGACGGTAGAGAGGGAGGAGAGGAAAGGGGAAGAGGAAGCTAAAGCTTCCCCTCCCCCCCAGCTATGATTGGACGAGAGAGTTTTAGAGAGAGAAGCGATGAAGTGTATTAATATTGCTTTTAACTACTGTCATATTGTCTTTTTCACGCAAGAGAGAATTATAAGATTGGTTGATCTACCTTCAAAACTCGAAACTTTAACTGCGTTTAATTTGTTTTGTTGCTATGTCTAAGAACTTTTCCAGTAACCAGCAAATTTTCTTAGGCATGGATTGGTGAAGTGAAGCGATCAAATATTGATGCTCCTGCTGGTAATACAGAATATTGGATTTCTTTCAATATAACTGTTGGAATATACAAACTCAAATTGAAGCTTTGGAGTTGAAGTCAATGGAAGCTAAACAGAAAAGATCAAAAGATGTTTCCAAATGATAGCTAAATTGAGTCTAAATGCAAATGAGATAAATTAGTTAAAGTGCCACATCAGTACAGTCAATTTTTTTTTTTTTTTTTTAAGAAGAGTGGGTAACCACACACATAGCGGCCATGTCCCAAATTTATTAAAGAAGCCCTCACTTATGGTGGAGAAAATCGTGGTTACATCATTACACTTGGGGACTTACAGTATAAAATGCTATAAACTAATCCAAAACCAAGTACAAAATAAGTCAAAACCAAAAACAAATTCTAACAAGCCTAAGCCAAAAACCAAAAATACTAATCAAGCCGCAACTCAACGAACTAGCCTTGACGTAAAGGCCGTAAATGTGAGCAGCGGACCATATTGACATACGTAACTCAACTTGAATGTAAATGTAGTGAATGTAAATGCAACTGCAGCTGACGACAACAATCAACGTAAATCAACGTAAACGTAAAAACTACATAGCTGCCCCTACTAACCACATTTTACCTCGTTCAAATGCAAGGAATACCATATTTTCCAAGCGAAAAACAACATCTCAATGACTTCTCAAGTAAGGTAAAGACAATTTATCCGTTCTAATCAGGAAAAAATTGTGACCAAAGATCCTTTCCAGTCATAACCTTCCATGCAAATTTCATATGAAGCGAAGTTTGTACCTCATCAAAATTTCAAAGGCCAACTCCCCCCTCATCAGTTGGCTTACACATCGACTTCCCAGCAACCCATTTCTTTTTTTCCTTTCCATCTTTTTCCCCCCAAAAAAATGAGCTAAGAAGCTTGTTTAGATTTTTCAAACTCCCTTTTGGCAATTGAAGAATAGACATAATATGAATAGGCATACTAGCTAGCACATGCTTCAATAAAATCAACTTGCCACCAGCCAAGAGACATTTTGATTTTCACCCCCCAAGTTTATACCTCACCCGATTGAGAATAGGATCCAAATGTAAATTTGTTAGCCTCCCATTGACAATAGGTGCACCAAGATAAATAAAAGGAAAGTTACCTTCCATAACACCAGTGATATTGAGTAGCTCCCAGTTCCTCGTTGAAAATTGCTTAGCAAAATACATGGTCATTTTCTCCTTACTCGCTGCCTAGACCCATAAGTCTCAATAACTGTCATCAATTTTCTCATTGAATTCTTCCCTCCATTAGAAAAAATAACAACATTATCCGCATAAAGAAGATGAGAAACAAGAGGTGTACCTCTTAGGTGAGAGAAATTCTTAATATTTCCGCACAAAAAATTCTTCTTAAGTAATTGAGAAAACACTTCTTCTATTATAATAAAAAGATAAGGTGATAACGGGTCACCCTGACATAATCCCCGACGTCCTTGAGAAAAAGCCCGAGACATGCCATTCATCATGATCGAATACCAAGGC
>QEOT01009363.1:15702-41578 GCA_003123785.1 Pterocarya stenoptera | reverse complement strand
AGACAGGGACGGGGAAAGGGAAGGGGAAGAGGAGAAACCCTAGGTTCACAGATGGGAATTGGGAAAGCGAAAGGGGGAAGGGGGAAGGGGAAGGGGAAGGGGAAGTAGAAGGGAGACGAGAAACGGAAGGGAAATGAGGTTAATGAAATGTTAAACACCAATCCGCACTGTTTAGATGTAGTTTATCTCTCCCGCGTTGCATTTTTTCTTCGCATTTCGTTTCCCGCCCTAGATCTCAATCCCGTTTCATTAAGCCCCTTCGGACAAAATGCCCTGATTTCACTAAACGACGTGGATATCCACGTTGGTGCCTGCGATCGAAAGGCAGTAGGTTTGGATATAAGATAAAATATAAAATTTTTAGTTCATTTCGTTATTATATATTTTCTAAAATTTTATATAAAATTATAATAAATAATTTAATTTTTTTAAATATTAAAATAATAATAATATTTTAAACTTTTATCTAAAATAAAAAATTATCATCTCACTCTCCAAATCTATATTTTTATTTGGAAAATAAGATGAATTTTGGATTTGGAGGAAAGAGTACCAGAAGACAAATAAATAAATTAAAAAATGTTTACATTTATAAACAATGCACGCTATATGTAACGGTAATACCGTAGCAAACTGGAAAATAGAGATAAAATAAAGGATCCGTTATAGATGTACATTTAAAGCTAAATTCGTTAAATTTTACGTATAGATGGGTTTTACTTAGATAATCCATTGGGTACTAAAAATACTAGTGCTGACAGGTGAAATTACCACTTGCTTGCAACCCCAATCAAGCTCAAGTTCCTAAAATAAAGAAGTCACAGTCTTCAATTTGGAAACCTACTTTATTGATCTTCTTTTTTTCTGTTCTTTTTTCTAAAAGACCAACAACATGACCTTGGGTCATGATGTTTATAAGATATGGTGCCATCAAAGTATAGTAGAGTTTTGCTATATAATTTCCACCACATTCTATACTCTATATTTTTTGAAATTTTTTAATATATTTTTTTTGAATTTATTCTTTTTAAACTATTTCAAATTTAATATTCATTATTCATATAATAAAGATTTGATAAAAGAAAAAAAATTAAAAAAAAATGTAGTGTATAAAACTTGTGTAAATAATAAGAGTTCGTGGAGATTTTTTGAAAATGAAATCCTAAAATTTAAAAATACTCAAATCCCTTTGGTCTAAGCCATGATGTTAACTAGTTCTCAATATCAACTAATCTTGTTTGGGCAGTTGAGAGAAGAAAAGGAGGAAGACAAAAAAAAAAAAAAACCAAAAAAGAGAGAGGAGGGGCCACGGATAGAAGAAAAGAATTAAAAAAAAATAAAAAGAAGTAAAGACCACGTGGCTTTGCCACTTCAAGCAGAAAGCATAAACGGGAGCTCAAAGCAGGCTTCCTAACATTTTCTATATGATTTATTTTTTAGAAAAATGTTTCTCACCTATCTAAAATTCCAGGCAGTGATCATGTTTTGGTTAGTTGGATGCCATCACTCAATTGCCAAACACTTGTGAAGGCAAAGGGATTTGTTAGTTTCTTTTATTTTATTTTATTTTATTTATAGATATAATTGATCAGAGTCTAAGAATAAGCCACCAGAATTTCGTAAGAGGAAGCCATGCATGCATGCATATAGAAGATTAGTATAGAGCTAGAGTGCAATGAAATCTAATACGTACCTTGGATGGTGGATTGAGCATTGTGTTTTATGAAGGGTTGTACTGGCCGTGCGTGGTTAACGTGATTAATGTTGGTCTACATGAGTTTGAATTGGTAAAGCAAAGCAATTCTTTAAATAGTCAACTGCAAAATGAAAATATACTTTTATATATAACGTTCAACATTCAAAGATTCATTGTGCTGAGATCTCATGAAATTTATTATATTTTATTTGGTCTGTGTTTTTCCTTAAAGGCCATTTAAGGGAGTTAGCTAGGGTGCTATGTGGGGTAGAACTTAAATCAAGTCATGTTAGAATTAATTATTATTATTTATATATTTTTTTTTATTTCATGTCGGAATCAACTTATGTCATCATCCTGATTTATACTGTACATGTAATGAAAAAGTTTGATAAATGCAAAAGAAAAGAAGAAAAATCATAATTCATTAATGTTATTAGGTTGAAATTAGGAATAATGTTACATATAGTTGTAAAGTGTATAAGTCTTATTTAATTATTTTGAAAAAGAGTGGGATATATTATTAAAAATTAATTTTTTTTATATAGATCTCGTATTTACTCACTTTTTTCAAAGAAATTGCGCAACACTTACGCATTTCACAACTAAAAAAAATCATTTCTCATGTTAAAAAGAGTGGTGATCAATGGGCACAACCAAAAGTTGGAGATCGTGTTGATATTGATACACCTTTTAAAAATTTTATTTAGGCCCCATTTGGAACTTTGACTGAGTTAAGTTCAGTCTAATTTTAAGAGTTGAATTTAACATCCAAGCACTCAACTCTCAATTACTAAATTCATCTCAATCAAAACCTTTTTACACATGGGATCTACATCATTTTTCAAATCAATACATTTTTACATGTGAGAACCACAACCTTTTTCAACTTTCCATAAATACATTTAAACTCATCTTAACATCCAAATATATCTAAATTTATTTTAGCTGGGTCTCACAAAACTCACTCCACTATCTCAACTCATTATTATTCATAAAAAACTCAATTCATTTCAACTCAATTTAACATCCAAACGGGACTTTTAAATAATACATTCTATTATGTTTACATAGTTACAAATACCTGCATGCGCACGCAGTTACACAGTACTACCCGTATAGAGTATATTTACAGAAAACCAGTCTTGGAGTTGTTTAATGGGGCATATGAATATCTAAATTTATATGCTCGTATCATATGGTTTGACAAAGACAACTATGATCACTTGATATCATAACAACAAATTAGACTTTTTGGGACAAAATATTCATTTCAAAAAGTTATTTTTAAAGATGAAATTAATGCTTCGTCTTAAAAAGTTCGAGTATTTAGATAAACATGACTATTTTTTGTTCAAATAGTTTTATCTAGGACCAAAATATATCGCCCCCAAATAGGTTATATGTTTGAACATATCGCTACCCATTGGAATGAACACAATTTGCCATTCGAACGTCTAATAGTTGTCTGAATAGATATGTTGGAGGGAGAATTGTATAATTTTTGGGCGGAAAATTAAAAATAAAATAAAATTACTCCATTCAAACGGAAATCAGGTAGTTTAATGAAGCACCAACGTTCGAACTAATGCTAAAAGTAATAGTTTTCAATACTTATTTTATGTTTGAGTTTCTTGACAATATAATAAAATATACTACTAAAAAATCATATTATGAATATTGTGTAGCTTAATCATTTACTATTTCTAAAAAGATGAAAATGTAACTCATTCGAGATAATTATTAAAGAGAATAATTGATCTATTTTTTGAAAAAATATGTATTTCACTAATTTGACTTGACTGGTATGTAAAGTTTCAATGAAAAAAAATGTAACTACTTCGCCTAAACATCTTTAAAATGATAAGGACACTGATTGAACAAAACCTATGAGATTTTATGCTAGCTACAACAAAAACGGGCTTTTACGATTAATTTATTACAATCAAAAGACTATTTGCAATCAAAATAAAAGCTCATTTTTGTTATAGTCATGCGCGCTATATTTATTTTAAAGGACATATATGATGAAATATAATTTATTAAAATTACAATTAATTGGTTAACAATAATTAAAAAGTTGTTTTGAAAAATTGTGAATAACAACATACTAACGGCAAGCAAGAAGATTATAATTAATTAACTTAATTGTTCATTCCAAAAACGGAAAAGAGATGTAGAAACACTTTTAAATGTTGCCCATTATATAATATTGCCATGGACTAGAATTAGAAACCTAGCAAAATATACAGAAGTATCAAAAGTAACATGATATCCATTTTACATTCCTAGACCCCTAAGAATCTTCTCCATAGAAGCCATACGTACGACCCTACATGTCGCTCAAATTTGGGTAATATATACATGGGCAAATCAATCGGATATATAGCATTTTTCCAATCGTAAAATAAATCTTGCTCGATCCATACCAAGGTCCATCTTATGCTTCCTTGGATCAACGTTGTATGAAACAATAAGCGCCAACATTTGAAAGAATCTTTTGCAATCAACCTAGCTATTTGATGGCCTTGCTGCCATGACAAGGAGTTGTATCCTTGACAATCAACCTGGCATACTTCTTCGTCGGAAATCTTGCCCTCCGTTATTGTCTACTCCATGAGCTCCTCATTTCCATCCTTTTGCTAAACCAAACACCAACGAATCTTCTGGATTCGCTGATTTCTTTCGAACACAAAATATATCTGGTGCCCAATTTTTTGCATGAGCAAGGAGATTACCCACCATAATGCACAATTCGAATAGAATATCCAGACGAATATGCCTTTATATTGCCTCTAGCGTAAAATCAATTATGTTCAAACAACTATGAACCCGAAATAAAGCGCACACATCTTGGCACGATAGATGAAAATCTTTGTGTTCAAAGAGATAATTGTCGTGGCAAATAATGATCGAATCACATGAAAATCGTTTGTGGAAAATAAAACAAGCATTTTCCCACGAAATGACGTCGGCAAGTAAAACTTTGTGGGGAAAAGATTTTTTATGGCGAAAAAAGATTTATTGCGACGAGTTTTTATCGTCGCAAATAGTTTGCTTACAATTTTCTACCATTCGTGGGTTATCATTTTGTTATGATGAATTTTACGACTTTTTGCGGCAACATTTTGTCGCGCAATTAAACTTACCTGAATAAGATAGGTAGCTTACGGGTTATTTGATTTTGGCGGCGATATTTTCTTCTTTTGCGGCGAACAAAATTCACCGCAAAAGAAAACGACTTTAATACCCATGTTTTCCCCTTTTCCCTTTCTTCCCCCAACACCCCCACCCCGCGTCGCTCTCGCCTCTCTCTCTCTCTCTCTCTCGACTAATCCCAGCCGCGACCTCACCTCTCTCTCTTCCTGCGACTATGACAGCCTGCTGCACTACAACCCCCAGTCCCTCTGATCTCTCTCAGCCAGGTGAATCCGAGCCGCAAACTCACCTCTTTCTCCCGGCGAATCCCTGCCACGAGACCTCACCGAGTCCTTAGAGCTAGTCCGCCCCCCCATCGCGACCTCACCCAGTTTGCCGCCCTTCCCCAACCACCTCCGCCTACTGTAGTCCAATACTCACTAGGTCAACACGGTGAGCCTTTCTCTCTTCTCCCTTCCTCTTCTTTCCGTATGATTTGTGATGAATTAAAAGTGTAATTTGTGAATTAGTGTAGATTCAAATCTGTGAAATTTGTGGTGATTCTATTGTGATGTGTAATCTGTGTAATTTGTGAATCTGTGTATATGCTTGTGTAACATATTGTGTAATTTGCTATCATATGGTTGTGTAAAATCTATCTATGAAAAGGATGATATATGGTTGTGTAAAACACGATGGTTTTTTGACATTTTTGAGTCTTGGTTCCTGCCTTTGTTTCTAATTGAAAGGTTATATACTAGGGAATGACTGAGTCTCATATTATTGTCAATTTTGTGAAGCTCTGTTTCTACATGTATCTTCTAAAAATAGATCCTTAAACCATTTTGCTTGTACCTGACCCTAAACCATTTTGCTGCATTTGCCCATTCCCCTTCCAACCTTTACCGCACAACTCTCATACTCATTGTACAATAGAGTCGTAGGAAAATTAATTCATCACTATTTGTTGCCACTCTTTTTTTTTCAATCAATTTTATCTTTTCTTCTAAAAAGAAAGAAATACAGAAAAATTTAAAGTGGGACGTCAAGGGTTTTGGTATAGAAGAACTCTTTGCCAAATACATAAGCATGCTTGGGAAAATATGTCATAATTCCAGCTACCTTTTAACCCCATATATACTTCCTAAAACTAGTATAGGAGACCCATATATGCCTTTCCATGATTAAAACTTGTATCGCTTTGGTGCAACAAAAGTAGATGTAACTAAAGTTCATACACCGATTATTTTCCTAATTAGTAATTAATACTAGTATTAATTAAAAATAAAAGATAACAAAAAACCTCTTGCTGTGAATCTCAAACACAAAAGGCAGCACAGAAAGGGGCCGAGAATGGGTACCAAGGGAGGTGTGGGGGTTTAAGGGAGGCTCTATTTTTTTGAGAGGAGATATGGGAGAGAGTTCTGATGATCATTTTTCACAAACAGATTTGGCTACATCATAAGATCAATGGACCACGTAATAACTTGGTCGGCTGATGAAAATCGATCGTTTAGCATGGTCGGTGTAACTATTTCAATTTCTGATCTATATATGTACTTGTATCATGTAGTACTAATGGAACACATGATCTTCGTAAACCTTACATCGATATTGCCTAGAGAACAACCCACAGAGACATGTGGGCATTGTTCAACTAATGTCTAAATTATTTTGAAGCACATGAAAATGATAATGATATCTGTGATATTTTGAAGCACATGAAAATGATAATGATATCTTTCATCACAACTATTCATCTCTCCCTATGCACTTTTCCCCTACTTTTTATGTGCTTGGCTTGGTAACCTACAGGGATATCGGTTGATCTATTTCCATGTCAACATCTTATAAATCACCAATATTAATGCCTTCTTTTGGAGAGTTTTATTTCCCACATATTTTGGTGTATGTAGTGAGTTAGGGTGGCCACATATATGTATGACAAATAAGCAAATTAATGTAGGTAACACCTGTTAGATTTGTAACATGTCGTGATTTGCCATGTCAAATAATATATTGACCAAAAAATACTGTTGCTGGAGTGCTGAGTTTTACTACATAGATAGGCTTCAGAAATTGAAGTGTGGCCAATTAAAATAGCATATAAAAAAAGAGTCAAATTAATACAAGGTATTTAATTATTAATGCAAGATGCCTCAAAGGCAGTGAGGAGATTCTGCACCCCAGTAAGTTAGCCAAAACTGATAAATTTTGTAAAACTGCACCTACATACATCAATTTCCTCTCGTCACCAATTAACTGTTAACCTCGAAGCAGATTCAAAACACAGCAATAGTGCTCTTAATGCACGTAAATTATCAGATTTAGGCTCACTAAAAAACAAGGTATCATCAGCCAATAATAAATGACAAATCTTTAAACTATGAGGTTGTCTCATTAACCCACCACAAAACTTCAAAGAAAATTACCCTCCACAGCCTTCTCAATCATTCTACTCATGGCATCCATAATCATAATTTCATGAAATAAAGGGAGAAATGGGATCACCTTGCCTCAAACCATGAGAGCTACAAAAGAAACCAACCAGTTCAGCATTCGCCAAAATAGAAAATTCTGAAGTTGATACACAATGCTTTATCCACAAGCACCATTTAACTCCAAAGCCATATCTCCTAAACTAAAGGCATGAAAATCCCAGCTTGCCCTTTGTCATAAGATTTTTCCATATCCAATTTAATAAGAATACCAGCTTTCTCCAACTTAAGTCTACTTTCCAAACTTTCATTACCAACTAAAATAAAATCTAAAATCTGCCTTCCTCTCCAAGTAAGCAATAGCAATTACCCTACTACCATTATTTGAACGCGAATTCAAATAATATTTTTAGTCACGCTATCTCTTGTAATAAAAATTAATAAACTTTAGTAGAACATTTCTTCTTTATGCACCTACCACGATTATTATTATTTTGGTTCTCGTGATTTTGAAAATGATATTGGATTTTGGTTAATAATAAGCAACCACTTTCTTAGCATGATCATCAAGGCCAGACCACATGTCCAAAGTGTGCTGATGATTATTTAGGTTTCCGTCGCTATGAAGTTTTCCATATACATACATCAAACCTGGCAATCAGCATTTTCTTCTCAATTTACTTTGCAAGAACAAAATGTAAATTAGCTAGATATAGTACTGCTTAGTGCTGGCTTTTGTTTTTATAGGTAAAAATGAAAAATAATTAGAAAGACGTAAATTTTTCCATGCAATATGATTGTTCTTTGTTGTTGTGAAACCCCACAAAGCTTAAATAAAGGACAAAAGTTTAAAAACTCTAAGCTAGTTTATGTGAAAAAGGGATAAGATGGAATCTTGTTACCGCACAATTGAATAAACCTCTTGGGGTACGTCGTAGTGGCATGTTTCCCGTGTTTAATGCTCATCAGAAACATTGATGGTTGTCTGAGAAAAAAAAAAAAAACACACATGGGATTTCATGTTCCTTATTCTCACGTCTTTGAGAGTCAAAGATCTTTTGTCTCCATCTTTGTAGACAAATATTTATGATTTTAGTCTTGCCTAGTCATTGCACTAAATCTTCTTAGACCTAACAACATCTCTTTTTTACTAGTTGGTCACCTACATAAGATAGATAAGGCTTGGATGCGTATTGAAGATAGATTGCAATCCAATGTGTATGCTGAAGGTGTTAGACAATTCCTGGCTATGGCGCAAGCCCACACACCTGGATCTGATCACATTAGGTGTCCATGTAAGAAATGCCGGAATAGGCAAAAACTAAAGGTGAATCATATCGACGGGAAGAAATCCTTTGTAAGGATCTTGGAAGAACAGGTTTGTACATTTTATGATGTATTTACTGAGTATTATAAGTCTTAAAAGACTTGAATATTAACATACATGGTTAATGATTTGTGGCAGCGGAAGAAAGCACTAAATATGGTTGCTTTCTATAAAGAAACACATTGGTCAGCACGGAAGAGCAAATTCATCAATGTTGCAACTGAACAAAATTATGTGGGAAATACCTGTGTTTGAATGGCTTTTGTGTTAGACTATATATTCCTGATAAAATTAACAGGATATCTAATTTTCTATTCATATTATTTTCAAAATATCATGATGGAGAGATTGAATGAGTGGGATCACAAGGAAAACGTTGATGAAGTGGCAGCTGACATTTTCAAAGGCATGTTAGGGTTCATCTGGTTACGCACAAGGGATGGGGCATATGGTCATTCCTGACCCCTTTCCTTCAATGAAGAAGAACAAAGCTTTTATTCATCTAGAATAGGAAAATGAACGAAACAAGAGTGATGCGGAAATGTATAAGAGGAAACTAGACCAGATGATGGCTGATATTGTGGATATGAGGAGGAATTTTTCTAAGTATGAGAAAGAAATGAACTTTCGGGTATCAGAGTTAAAGCAAAATACTGAGTCTCATAGAGAGACTCAGCATGATGCTTAGGCGTCCCAAATCCTTTATATAATTTTTGTAGATATTTTTTATGGATGAAACCAATCCAATGGCCATTGTGGTTTGTAGAAAGGCAAATATTTTTCTATTTGCAGCGAATATGATATTGTTAGGTTGGGTATGTTAGAACCAATGCAGGAAAATTAACAGGAGTTTTGGTCTATTTTTTGCTAGCATATACTAACATGGATGATGATATGTACGTCATAACTTTTGAATGTCTTGCTGCTTTAGAGAGACTAGTGGTTATGAATGGGTAATTCCTGACTATAATTTGTGCATTTAATTAATGGTTTGTAGTCTGTGTATATATTAAACCAGACCAAGTAGGCTAACATGATTTTTTGCTTTCATTGTATGCAAGTTTAAGCTGTCTCATAACTTAGCTGGAAATTTGATTGAAGGATAGGCCATTATTTGGTGGAGGTACAGTAAGTTAAGATTTTTGGATACATTTCGCACTGTAAGGATTTGATAGCAATAAGTATAAATTTTTCAACCCATTTGCTATTTTTTATTCAAGTTAATTATGCAAAAACACGGTGGATGACTTTTTATACTACATCCTTGATTAGCACATATCCGAAGGTGTTAATGTGCAGGATGGAGTTTGGTTAGTGTTATTCTCATGTTATTATAAGACTATGGTTCTCAAGTAGTTTAGACCAACTTCAAACAAGTTGGATATGTAAGAGTTAGAATATAACTCTATTTTGGTCTCTTTCTCAGTAGATATAATGCTCACATGTTAGATTCAGGTTGTAATTCAAATATACATTTAGCATGGTCAGTGGTAAAGTTTACATTATATATAGATATATGTATATATATTGATGTTTGTGCCAAAGTTCCATGAGTCCAATGCCATGTAAAAAAGATATAGTTTCAGAACTTTATTCTATTATCCCGGAGAGACTTGTGGTTATTATGTATTTCATGGAAGTTGTTAGAAGATTCATGATTGGTTGTTATTGACATTTACCCACTTACTGAAATAATTTGTAAACCATTGGGTGGTTTGGTTGGTTGGTTAGTTGGTTTGTGGGGGCACCAAGCTCAAAGACTATTTCATGCATGTTTTAATTATTTGCATCAATTTCAGACTTTATCCATGCATGATGATCTGTTTTTCCACAATTTAGTCCATGCTTAATGAGTTGTCAGCCACAAGAACCATAACTAATTGACAAGAAATATGTAGTGAAAGGCAGGACCATATATTCTGTTATAGTAGAAAAAATTACAGAAATCATCTTCGTATGTCACTGCAATACTATTTAAAATAGCATAAAAGTTGGTAGATATATATATGTATATATATACTTCCATGCTTTATATCAATACAATAACTTAGTACTTATCAAAAAAAGTATATATATATATATATACTTCCATGGAAAGTTTTGAGATTCAACTCTTGACATTTGGCATTTGGCATTTTCCATGCATCATCCTAGCTAGGATATTCTTTTTGGGAAGCCTCATTATTTGTGATTAATGCGCTATGGATAATTAAACCTATATACAACAATCTTACAACAAATATAACATGGATTTAGAACTTGAATGTTATCATTATTTGGCTAGTAGTTTAATATAATTGTTAACTATTTGCATCAGTTTGTCCACTTGGTTTTGCTATAGTAATGTTCTAGCTAGTAACTTTGCCTTAAATAGATGTTTTCTATTGGCTAATTATCTTAAGCATGGATGACAATTTTTTCTGGTGGATTTAAGGCCACCGTGCTTTGTGGATCAAGAGGGGAATATTAATGATGTATTTAAGAATGAAGACTGTCTCAGTGAATCAGCATTACTACAACATGAGAGGTTTACTGCAGTGATGTGTCTTTAGATACCTCAAACTTATCATCCATGTTGTTGGCCTGTACTTTGATTATATTTGCAAACATAATTGTATTTTGATGGCCTTAATTGACTGGTTAACCCAGTTGACAGATTGTGTAAATTACAATATTAATTATGTATAATATATGTTGGTAATTTGAATTTTTGGTTAGAAGCAAATATTTTGGGTGCTGATTACATTTTTTGATGGATTATTGTGTTGAAAGAGGTTCAATACAGGCCTGTTTGTGAGACAATCAGTGCAGAAAGATATGATTTTTAGTTAGAATATTGTTTGTGGGATTGATTGGTAGGAAATTGATTTTTTCATAGTAGCAGACATTAATCAAAACAAACTTTTTAAGAAGAGTTGATTTGGTCACAAAACATGTTTTTTGGACAATTGGTTTTCCCATGACTAATATTCCTAGGAAATGACTCTTTTTCGACAGAAGCTTTTGATGGAAAATATTTAATCAAATTTAAAGAAAATTTTTTTTCCACCGACAATTGTAATGAGAAAATATCTTTTGCGATGAATTAATACCTGTGGGATATAATCCAAATCGCTTTTGCTACAAAATGAGATTCACCGGAAATAACTATTTACAATAACTTGAGTTCATAGCCAGTGTTGTTTTCCGACCAATTGATTATGGTGGGAATAACTTATTTCCACCAGAACTCACCATCCGGAGTAATTTCTGGCCATGAACAAATTGGTAGGTAAAACTTAAAAGATATGACTTTTGCCACGAAGTCAATTTATGGATATAGTATTTTTTTTCCACAAACTACTTCCATGGATAACAACATTATTACACACGATGAGTTGCGGCTTGTGAACTTATTTGCCACGAAATTAAAATACTTTATCTACCGTTCATGTCGTGGCAAAAAGGATGTCTTTTCCCATGAAACCAAGAGTTGGTGGAAAAAGAATTTTTCCCCACTAATTTTATGCCACGGGTCTCCCACAACACAAATTGGTGGGAACTATATCTTTTCCCACGAATTCTACATTTTTTTCGACCACAACTCTTCCTAAAAAAAAACGAGATTTTTTGTAGTTAAGAGGTACAAAGAGGACGAGGGTTAGGGTGAGAAATACATAGAGATCAAGAGGGGAGATGCAAAGCACAAAGACATCGAGATATATATATATATATATATAATTATCTCAAATGGGATAAAACCAACTACCTTGAAGGCTAGTGTGGATGAAGTAAGAAAATTATTTTGCATGTCCAATGTGTTACTTATTTTAAATGATAGTATAATATGGCATTATGATTGAGCTGAATTATTGTATGATTTATACATTTAAAATCAATATATTTTTAATTATTTTATTATTTTATCATTGATTTTAAATGAAAAAATGGTTAAAATGCATAAATCTAAGTTGTGATTTAATTTGATTAATAGCATAGTTTATACTTAATTTTAATACTTGTGATTTAATTTACTGATATTTCTTCATATGCACAACACACTTTTAATATTTTATTCTTCATTTTTGAGTGAGTCACATTACCAATGGATAAAAGTGAATGTTTCTCAAAGAGAGACTTGGTAGAGACTACAAAACATATGCACGTGGCGCTAGGGAATTTATAAACTTTGCGCAAGGCAATGTAGACTTGTCTACATGTATTATATGTCTATGTTGAAAACAAAAAAAATTGAGTAGTAACACTTTGAAACTGATTTAGGAACATCTCTATGTCAATGGAATTGAGCAAAGCTATAAAAAATGAGTCTTACATGGTGAACCGCTTGAAATGGTTGATTTTTTCATTGGGGAGAATGACACGGTCGAGGATAGTGAAATGAATGTTAGTGGTGATTTAGACAATAGTGACTATGGTGAAAATGTGGAGGAAATCTTTGGTGATATTGGTGTGGAAATAATTGGGAATGAATATACAAAGAGGATAAGCTATGATAACCTTACTCGTAATGATAATGCAAGGTTGAGAGAGGATGCCCAACAAGAGTTGTATACGAGTTACATGTGACATAATAAATTATAATTTACAATTAGATTGCTGCATCTAAAGTAAATTTGTTGCATTTCTATAAAGACAGTAAATATGTTATTAGATCTACTTATGGAGGCATTACCGGAAAATAGTGTATTAGCTCTTTTTTTTTTTTTTATGAAGTGAAATAGTTGAAAGAGACCTTGAGTTTGACTAGAACATGATCCATGCATGCAAAAATGAATGTCTTCTTTTGCCAGCAGATGAGGATTTTCAAGAGTGTTTGGTCTGTCATGAATGAAGATGGACTAATGGCAATCGAAATGTTCCGTAGAAAGGGCATTTTCCATTACTCTTGAGATTGCAACGCCTATTTATGTGATGCTCAATAGTTGTAGATATGAGGTGGCATGAACTCTACAGAGTTAAGAATAATACTTTGTTGTCACATCCTGCAGATTCCATCCAGTGGAAAGAACTGGACGTATAGTACACATGGTTCGCACATGAATCTCATAATGTGTGATTGTGAATAATTACAGATGGATTCGATCATTTTGGCAATGAGTACTTCCCATAGCATTTGACCTGTGATTTTAATACTATACAATCTATCTTTTTGGAAGTGCATTAAGGATTCATATTTTATGATAACTTTTATTATCCCAAGGCCCAAATCACTGGGGGAATGATATAGATGTTTATCTTCAACCATTGGTTGCAGAGTTGAAGGAATTGTGAGAATTTGGCGTACATACCTTCGATTTGTCAACATCAACTTATGAAAAAATGACATGTCTAACATGTAATAAGGAGATTCAATCAGGGTGTTTGACACATGAAAGAAAATTGTGTTTTAAGCAGTGTTTTAAATACCGTACCGTACCGGCCACTATTTTTCGTACCGGCCACCGGTCCGATACAAGTATACTATGTGTTTCATACCGGCCGATATTTCGGCCTGTATTGGTCGATATTTCAGTCCTTAATTTTTTTTTTCATTTTTTTAAACTATAAGCTCATTTTTTTACTCTCAATTCAGACTAGACTATTTATAATTTATATATCTATGTATTTATATATAATTATTTATTCATATATAGACTATTATTTTGAAATATAATTTATATATATATACATTTCTATATATAATTTATTCATATATCAACTATTCCAAAACGGTATCGGTACCGGTACCGAAATATTTCATTCCAGTGCTTTCACTGGTATGACATCCGGTACGGTATTCAAAACATTAGTTTGAAGGGTTATCGTTGTTATTTACCAATTGATCGTAGATGGCATGGGAACCAAACAATGTTTGATGAAAAATCTTTATGGAGGTCACCTCTATTAGAGTTGTTAGGAGAATATACTTGAGATCAGTTACCCGAAATCTCATTGAATTATCTTAGCAAAGATCTACATGGAAGAAAAAGGAAGCAACAAGCTATAGTGTTAAATTGGGCGAAGAAAAGCATATTCTTTGAGTTGCCCCATTGGTCCATGTTGAACTTACTACTTAGTCTTAATGTTATGCACATTGAGAAAAATTATATGTGCTAACTTGTTGGGTACCCTGATGCAATTGAAGGGAAAACTAAGGATATAATGATCTCCTGTAAAGATTCTTTAAATATGGGTATAAGAAGGGAGCTACACTTGTAAGCAGCTGAGAACTCAATTTAAATGCATCGTAGATGGTATACACTATCAAGTACTGAACGGAAAACATTTTGTCAGCCGTAGAAAAATCACAATTGGAAAATAATTGGGTTCAAAAGTCACGATTTTCATGTGTTTTTACAGCGCTTGTTAGAAGTTGGAATTTGTGGTTTGTTGGCCAAGGATGTACATGAAACATTGACATAATTGGATGTCTTTTTTGGAATTTATGCTGTAGAACATTGAACTATTATGCTGGAGAAGATGGAACATGACATACCTTTAATATTGTGTAAATAGAAAAGTATATATCTACAATCATTCTTTGATATAATAGTCCATTTACTTTTCCATCTATCCTGTGAAGCTTTATCTGTCAGACCAGTATAGTATAGGTAGATGTGTACAACTAAAGTACTCAGTGGGGAATAAGATTTGCCTAGAATGATCAATTGTAAAGGCATAAATTAACAATAAGTGACGTACTTTATTTTCTGTGGACTTCCGTGAAGTGGATTAAGGTTTTCCAGGCTAGAAAGAAACTATGACACCGAGAATCAAAGATAATTCTCCTTACTTTCAGTTTTTGCACAAAGTGTTCATCCCATAAGTGGGCAAGGTAGATATGATATTTATATGGAACATAGTTGGATAGAGCGTGATAGTAGTGTTAAATAACTGCATGGAAGTAGACAACTATTTGAGGTAATTTTACTATTACTTATAAGAAGTCCCTCATATATTATTCATAATCATGATCACTACTACTAATAATAATCTGCCCTATAATATCATATGTGCATCAAACATATGAATGAGCTAAAAATCTAAGGGTGACATTGACGTAGAGAAAAAGCACGAGCAAGAATTCCCATTGTGAATAAAGGGCTGGTTTTAAAACTCGTACTTCTAAGACATATTGTTTCATTAACTTCTTATTGTAATAAACAAATAATTGACATTATATTTGTTAATGTAAATTTTAGAGATGTATGGTGATAATTCTGAGGCAATCTCGGATGAACTGTTTGCTTTGGCATGTGATCCTTCGAGGGATGTCATTTGTTACTCTGGATGTATTATGCGACACTAGATTTCACACTATTTATAGGGAAATGAATAGAAGAATGCATAATAGTGGTGTCGTGGTTGAAGGTAGTCATAGAGATGAAAACATTGATTTCTATGGAGTCCTCATTGATATAATTGGGTTAAAGTACTTGGGAGAACACATTGTTTGGTTGTTCAAGTGCAATTGGATGTAGGTGATCCAAGATTGGGAATTCATACTAATGAAAATATTATCAGTGTTAATGCATCCCGAAAATTGTATGAAAATGACCCTTTTGTGCTTGCTTGCCAGGCAAATCAAATTTTTTACTTGGATGGTCTTGAGTATAAGGGTGCTTAGCGAGTGGTGCAAAAATTCTCCCCTCGTAATATTTATGACAATATCCCAAAAGCTGAGAAACACAATGAAGAATGCAAAGTTGCCTCTAGCATTGAAATTTATCAAGAAAATGAACCTACTATTTCATTGTCTAGAATTCAGTCAATATTTTTTCATCCTAGGATCTTTTACCCATTCAAGCAATCTTTGAATAGGTTAACTAGATTTTGTCGCAAAAAAGTATTTTTAGGGATGAAATCCCAATTTTCATACCTAAAAGTCTTTTGTGATGACTTTTTTGTACGAAATCTTTTTCATCCCAAAAGGTAAATTGTTACAAAAAAATGAGTTTTGTTGTAGGGTATATGCAATATTCTACCTACATTCCAAGTACTTGTCAAACAAAATCTACTTAGTTTTGGACTACAGTAATTTAGACTTTTGTAAAGAGTAAGGGGATGCTTGGGAATGAAATGAGATGAGAAATTTGTGAATAATAGTGAAATGATTTATGAATAGTAATGAAAAAGTCTGAGTTATGATGTTTATGAGATTTTGGGAAATGAGAGAAAAATTTGAATAAGAATATTATATAAAGTTAAAATATTGTTAAAATATAATTTTCTTAATATATATATATATTTTTTTAAATTTGAAAAAGTTAAATTTTTATGTGTTTTATTTGGAAGTTTGAGAAAGTTGTAATGATTAGGTAATAATTAGTTGAAAATTTTAAAAATTTAAAATTGAAAAGTGTTTGTATTTGAATGATGTTTGAGAAGGAAATGAGATGAGATGAGATGAGATAACATAGGATGAGATGAAACCATCCAATCTTCCAAACAAGCGCTAATAGTATAGTAGATGATTCCCTTGCAAGAAGTCTTGGTTTATATGTTTAAATAAAGAATTATAGGCCTAGAAATCTTGAAAGAGTTGATTGAAAAAGACAAAAGGAAAAAAGAGGTATTCCAAGAAATTTATGTATTGACACTAGAAAATTACACCCTATGGTCCTATTCCTTTTAAGTTTCAAAGAGCACCAAGTTTTTATGAAGGTGGCATAAGAGAGTTAAGTGAGTCCAAGTGGAGTAGACAGCGGGTTGGTTTTATTTTCAAAACAAATGGAAAAGGCTAAAGAAAATACCAAAAAAGGTGGACTAAAGAAGCTTTTGGTCATGTGAACACGTTTTATTAGAGTTGGAATCCAAACTTTGTTCACTAGAAGTAGAAGCGAATTAGTGAAGAGAAAAGTGGAGCTTGCATATCAATATTTTCATGAGGACGAAACTTTCCTAGAGTGTAAGTTGAGAGCTAAAACTAACGACTTACAACATCAAAGCATAAGATTTGGGGTGTAAATGATTACCGTTCGAATATTGAGCACAAGATTGACGGGCATGCATTAGACTCTGACACGTCAGAATGCATATACAATAGAGTTCTTCTATTCAGCAGCTCTACACCACATATCTGTTGAAGAAAAAAAATAAAAACAGGCGTGTTGTATAGAGCGACTTAATAAAATTTTTCTATACAATATCACGCCCGGATGTAGTTGAATCAAGTATGCCAATTGTGTGCCGTGTAGGACAAAATGATAAGTTGTCTACTACCAAGAAGTGGATGACATGCATCTACCAAGATCGATGTTGTCAATCTGCTATGGTGATTGTGTCCTGCACACGTACTTAAGATGTTTTCAACATTCTAACGATGGCTCAAAATTCTGCTTATAAATAGAACTTCATCCTCCATCTTTGTTTGCTCATTTCCTCCACTCTCTCTCTCTCTCTCCAAAACTTTGCTAAAGTGAGTCCGGGTGTTCCTTACAATCCTTAGTGACCAAAGAGGAATCAATATATATATACATATATATATATATATCATGAATTCTACTTACAAAAAAAAAGAAAAAGAAAAAATCTATTAATCATCTATTTTTTCATTATCTCATTATGTGGCATTAGATGATAGGTTCATAAGTGAAATAATTAAATAACTTATGAGTATTTAGTAAAGCTCAAAAAGTTGATTTAAATAATTATAAATATTTAAGATTTATTTTATATGTTTATTGACTTCTTGTTTGAGTAAAGTTAGATATACTAGAAAAGGTCGCGTGTTTTTTTCTTTAATATGATCTATAATTAAAAATTAAATTTTTTCATGTGAATTTAAATTTTTTTTTTTTAAATGCTATGCTCGCACAGTATAAATTATTTTCGTTTGTTTGTTGTTTTATTACGTAATCAATGATCTCTGAGAGAGAGAGAGAGAAAGAGAGAGAGAGAGGGGCACGTCACACAAATTTCATTTGAACAAGCCAGTATAGCAGGGAGACCTTCTGATTGGTCAAGTTTTCCGAGGCTGGTGTTCGTCAAAAACCAAAAGTCAAAAGTCAAAGCACGCCTTAAGATATGCAAGGGATATGACAACCAGCCTCATAGAAGTTGCAGAGAAGGAGTTAAGCCCACAAAGACTCCAAATTCAGGGCCCTTGAAGCTTCGGGTTCATTTTCTCTCGATCTTTTCGACCATTTTTTCTTCTTTGGTCGGTGTCACCCTCTCTCTTTCTCTCTCTCTCTTCCCAACCCAGGTTTTATTAAACTTTCTTTCATTTTCCCAGGCAAAAGAAGCAAAGAGAATAATAATCTCTGCTCAAAGAAAACGCGTTAATCAGCGTTGTTTGCTTTATTTCTGATCTGAGGTCGCATGTTTTGTAGTCTGTTAAATGATCTACAACTGTTCTTGATCAGAATTCAAATACAAGGTTTGACTTTCTGTTGTTCTCTCTGAGTTTTATTGGTTAAGTTTGTGACTATTATTCTTCACTACGGAGCTAAAACTTTCTTTGTAGTTGAATTTAAGCTCTCTGTTTCTTGTAAATCCATGTTGGGATCTTTGATTTTAAAGGTTATCTTTGTTTGATCATGCTAAACTTTAGGCTCGGATTAGGAAACGGAATGAGAGGGCTCAAGAGAAAAGAAATACTGAAATTTTTGTGAGTTGCGGTACAAATATTTTGGCAGAATTCAAGTCCTTGATCATGTTCTTCTGAAGTTTATTGAAAGCTATTGTTGAACTTCGTGGCTCCAGGAAGCTTCAATCATCGTGTATTGCATTTGGTACACCCGTCATGTCTCTGTCTCTCTCAATTTACTTCAGTTTTGTTTGTTGTTTAAGACAGTTGAAGTACTGCTTGCTTTCTAGAGCCTCTTATCTCTTCCAATCATTTTTGTAGAACATCACATCTAGGGTTTGAGGTTTTGGAAGTGAAATCTTCTCAGTCCTCATCTATTCCTTCCCTTGTGGGTTTGTATAATCTGAAATTACTGGACCTTTCCTGGTGCCTGTAATAATGAGTTGGAATTCGTAACGTGATTTGAGCTCCCTTCAGTGATCATTTTGGTGGTAGTTTGAGGTTTTGGTTTGTTGTGGCCCTGTTTGCTACTTAATCTTTGTTGGTATGGGGGATTTTAGATCTGTACTTCCTCTTTGTGAAGGAGAGCAGCATGTGATTGCTGCAACTCAGCACTTGGTCAAGGCATTAGGGGCAAGTAAAAACCTTGATGATGATCTGAGAAAAATCCTCTCACAGCTTGAGAGCCACTTGTCTGGCATGACTATACTCTCTCCTGAAAGCAGGGGTACAGGATTCAGAGAGTTTGAGCAGCGGTTCAAATGGGCTGAGGAGAAGATCAAGGGTTGGGAGTCGAATCAATCACTGATATGGGACTCTGACCCGCTGGAAGCATCCGAATATTTGAAAGCCGTTGTTGAAATTCAGACACTGGTGGAAGGCTTACCAAGGTTGTCCATGAGTGGCAGTAGGAAGCAGAAGGAACTTCTTAACCGAGCTGACAGCATTCTGCAGACTGCAATGTCAAGGCTCGAGGAAGAGCTAGTTCACATTCTTGTTAAGCACAAGCAATACTTTGACCTTGGAAACATGTCTTTTCAATATTACGGAAAGGATGTTGTTTATGACGAATCCTTTGTTTCAGTCGAGGACATGAGAATTGAAGAAGCATCCCAGAGAAATAATAGTGGCAATGAATCTGTGGAATGTGTTCCAGATTTGGTCCATCCACAAGTAATTCCTCATCTAAAGTCAATTGCAACTGTCATGTTTGCTTCAAATTATCATCAGGAGTTCTGCCAGGCTTTCGTTAGTGTCCGCAGAGATGCATTAGAGGAGTACTTGGTCATTCTCAAAGTGGAAAAGTTTAGCATTGAGGATGTGCTAAAAATGGAGTGGGATAGCTTGAACTTTGAAATCCAAAAATGGATCCGTGCTTTGAAAGTCATCATCCGGTATCTTGCAAGTGAGAAACGGCTCTGTGACCAAGTTTTTGGAGACCTGGGATTTCTTAATCCATTTTGCTTTGTGGAGATATCAAAGGTTTCATTGTTGCACCTTTTGAATTTTGGGGAGGCCATTGCTATGGGAACACATGAACCAGAAAAGTTGTTTCGCTTGCTTGACATGTACGAGGTTGTGGCAGATAATCTTCTGTATATTGACACTTTATTCTCTGAAGAGGCTGGTACCTGTGTTAGGATCGAGTTCCACCAGCTGCTAAGGAAATTGGCTGATTCTGCAAGGGCAACACTTTTGACATTTGGAAATGCCATTGCGGCCAATGCATCAACAACCCCTGTTCCTCGAGGCGAAATACACCCCCTAACTAGGTATGTCATGAATTACATCAAGACCCTTTCCATATACTCCAGTATCCTTAATGTGCTTCTCAAGAACCAAAATGCAGCTGCTTCAAATCCAGTTGTTGAGCTGGAGAATGGGCTGGAAGTTTCTTCTATGGCATATTGTCCAATGGCTTGCCACCTTCGGTCCATCACATGTATACTGGAACCCAAACTTGATAGCAATTCCAGGTTATACAAAGATTGTGCTCTGCAACATATTTTCTTAATGAACAACTATCATTACATGGTCAAAAAGGCCAAGAGCTCTGAACTCAAACTTTTCTTTGGTGATGAATGGATCCGAGAGCATATTGTTAAATTCAAGCAGCATGCAACAAGCTATGAAAGAGCCACTTGGAGTTCAGCTCTTTCTTTCCTTAGGGGTGGTAGAGCAGGGTCAAGTTCTAGTTCAAAGACAATTCTCAAAGAGAAGTGCAGGAGTTTCATTATTGCCTTTGAGGAGGTATACAAGAGCCAGACAGGGTGGTCTATCCCAGATCCTCAACTCCGGGAAGACTTGCAAATTTCAACTTCACAGAAAGTAGTCCTTGCGTATAGGAATTTCATTGGGAGAAACTCTGCCGATATCGGTGAGAAGTACATCAAGTACAACACTGATGATCTGGAGAAATATATCCTGGATCTCTTTGAAGGGTCACCAAGATCATTGCAGAGATCACGCAGCCGCAGGAACTGAAGATTTCTATTCTTTTCCTCATAGATTTGTCATGAATGTAATCGATGTAAATGTTTGTACCATATCAAATGTGCCTATAGTCCAAGTTAAATGGGCTGTTAGTTTCTTTCCAGTAAACTCGTCCTTTAATGCTCACCAATTATTTTTTTATGTTTATTGAGATTTATAAATTTTGATATTTGTTGAAATATAAAACTTCTCCTTTAATCAAGATTATAAATATATTCCTACATTTAAATTATTTGTGACAAAAATTATAGACAAATAATATATGATAGTCAAGAAAATATTATCATTAATTGTGCGAGTTGGGGACTAGTTTGAACAATACATGAACAAACACTTGGCATCTAGAAAAGTTCAGGTGGGGCAAAGTAAATTGCAAAGCGTGCCAACCTTTGAATGGGCATGGCTTTCTCAAATGTACGAAGGAAGACTTCAAGACTCGACATTTCAATGTCCAGTTGGGTGAGCATTTGACTAGGTGGTGCATTGAATTTGTTCAAGAAACTCATTTTCTCTTTTCCATGGTAATGCAAGATACAAGACTACAAGTTTAATGTGAATGGTTTGTTCAGCCCCTTTAAATGGGATGTATGAAGTTTTTAAAAGATGAATAAAATTTAGGGAATAGGATGTTGGAGATTTATAGGTAAAACTTAGAATAAATTTTGAGGAATTGTGTATTTTAGTTAAAGCTTAGAGAATTTTATAAGGAACCGGATGAGAATGCTCTTAAAAAAAGTGAAACTCAACATAAAAATGTAAATTTTTTCAGGTAGATTCTTTTTTTATTTTAAAGGGTCTGTACCAAACATGTACATCCTGAGCCTACTATTTTTTTTTTTTTTTGAGCGGTGCTACTCTGCTGCTCAGAGTAGCCCGCTGCATGTTACAGCTAGGCTAAAATGATCTTTTCATTTTTTTCAATTTTTTTATTCATAATTTTTTTATTATTTTAAAATATTTTAAAAAATATAAAAATATATCAATACACTAATAGTCATTTCCTTAACTATCAAGTAAAGAAAAAAATTTTAAAAATAAAATAAAATACATGATGTGTCAAAGTAACATTACTCTTTTTTTTTTTTTTTTTTTGTAGCATGTAGAAGACTCTTGCACAACACAACAGAAAGCAAGTTCAAAATTTACACTTTCTTGATACATACCTGTAAGCATATTTTGGAATCACATTGCAGGAGTTTGAGGAGTAGAGAGAGGCTAATCCTTTTTCGGGGTGATGCCAAATGAAGCAGCAACATCAGTGATCAGGTTTCGAATAGTTGGAAGCGTTAAGCCGATAATTAGGGTTAATGCACACTTAGTTGACCTGGGTGTTTCTGCTATTGGTGACCAGAAAATGTTGTTAAAAGCAAGACTAGAAAATGTTTTGGATTATAAGGAAGTTCATTCACGGTAATTTGGACAAAAAATGAGACAATCACAGCTTCAAAGGCTACTAACACATTTACCATTGTGGGATTCATTTGTGCTTAAATGCTCTGAGCCAGGGGCGGAACTGGAAAATCCAGTAAGGGGGCAAAATTATAAAAGATTAAAGTTTTAGGGGAGAAGTGTTAAATCTACACCGAGATTTTATAAAAAGAAGTTTACATAATGATATGATTTGATATGAAACGTTATATTTGTTTTATAATAAAAAGTTCTTACTATCTTATGTACCACATCATGACATGTCAGTTTGTAAATTTGTTTTTATAAGATCTATGTGTAGACCAAGAATGCAATGTTGCAAATTCCACACCACTGACTTGATGAGGGAAAGATCAGCCCCGTTTGGATTGCAAGATACTCTCATCTCATTCCATCCTATCTCATCTCAACATCCAAACACTACAAACACAAACACTTTTTAATTTTAAAATTTTAACTTTTTCATCTAATCATTACCTAATCATTACAACTTTTCCAAACTTCCAAACAAAACACAAAAACAATTCAATTTTTTCAAATCTTCAAATAAAAAAAATAAAAAAAAAGAGCAATGCTACCCATAAGTCACACCCTGCACACCTATTTAAAAATATGTCATTTTACTTTTTTATCTTATTTTACTTACAAACATGTCTGGAATCATTTTCATTATGTGGATAAAAAGGTAAAATGACATGTTTCTAAGTGGGTGTGCAGAGTGTGAAGCTTATATCTAGAATTTCTCAAAAAAAAAAAATAAGAAATTATATTCTAACAATATTTTAACTTTATAATAATTTTATTCGAACTTTCTCGCTTCTTTCTCAAAATTTCATAAAACATCGTAACTCAAATCATTTCATTATTATTCACAAACCATTTCACTATTATTGACAGATCTTCTCATCTCATCTGATTATCCAAACGAGATCGACAAAAAATAATGATTATGGGAAAGACTAAAGAATTGATTTCACAAAACTAATGAGGGAAAGACCGGAAAAAATGATTCCAGGCCACTGACTTGTTGAGGGAAAGACTGGAAAAAATGATTACATCAATACTACACTAGAGACAAAAAAATTATTTCATCTAATTGCACCAATTCAACCAAATAATTACATCAATCCTACACTGGCAATAATTACATAATTCAACCAAATCTCAAATTGACCATGAGTGACAACAAACATAATTAATCAATTCTGTAATTACACCAAATCAGTTAACTCAATTAGATGACACAACAGAAACCACAACTTATTACCCAATTAAGAACCCAATTCAGGCAAACATTCTTCTATATCATACACGAAACAACCAACAGTTCCAGCAATGGCTTTCTAGCCCATAAAATTGAACCCAAGATTGGATGGCTCGCAAAACCCATAGGAGCACCTCGAAGTTTAATTCACCCCATCTCCTAAACTTGAAATAGTCTGGTCCGTGTGCGAGCTAGGTGTTCGTTCAGTCCGGATTCGAGATGCCGATGCCTTTGGTGGGTGTGACATCCGGGGTCGCACCAATGCTTGGGGTCCTGTAGTTTGTTTTTGTATTTAGGTATACTTTTTGTTTTAGTTAGTAATACAATAGGAATAGGTTATTGGATTTGATGTCCATAGCAGTGTCCCGTAATCATCCTCCCAGGGAGGATTGAGAGGCCTTTTAGTTCTGTTTCTACATAGCGCTTTCTCTATTTAGGAGAGAGTTTTTAGAAGTTAAAACAATGTCCGCCACAAAGTCATTTGTGTGTGGGGAAGCCCCAGAACTGATGCGTAGTTGATTTATAGTCTGGTTTTTCTATATATTGATAAGTCACATTTGTAACTTCGGTTCATTAATGAAATAAGTCTATTTCCATAAAATAAAAATAAAAAAATAGTCTGGTGCAATAATCCAGCTGAGGGTAGGGGGAGGGGATTACAGAAAAGGAACAAAAAACATATCTTGAACTTTGTTCTCAATTACCGAAAATAGATCTTACAGCTGAACTCCAACGCACTTGAATAACTTCAACAAAGATATGAGGCCTCATTGGTAAAAGCAAAAAAAAAATATATTCATAGCATAATTCGTATATCAAAAGAAACATTAAGAAATGAGATTTTTGCTTTTCGGTTCATGCTGAAGTTACTGGCTTCTATTAAATAGTAGCTTTAGGTTCATTGAAAATTTTGAGTTTCTTAGTCCCAACTTTAGGAAAAATATAACACCAAATACAGGGAATAAGATTCATTAATTTCACAAACAACCACAACAATTGCTACAAGAAGAATAACAACATGCTATCATTATTATCATTGTTTTTTTTACCTTACTATGAATAAGAAAGGGCCCTATCTAAGTCCCATCGTTATCAAACTGCAAAAGATGATGTGTAACACCCGGTTATTCATTAGGATTTTAGAATTTTATTTTATGATGTGGAATCTCTTTACAGGACATTATGCTACAAAGGTACGTAACATTCCGTATCTACGGAAAGGAATGTTACAAATTGGTATCAAAGTCAAGATCGAGAGATTCTGTAGACTTCTAGAAAAAAAATGACTCTAGGACAGAAAATACATAGGATGACTGCTGGCCAGCTCGAGAGTTCAAGAGAATTTATTTACTACCATGCTTGATGCTTGTTGCCATGTTCTTGATTGATTGTGTGATTGATTAGATATTTGTATTATTACTTGCTATATTTGCACGAATTGTATTGTGTGATATTAGTTTAAAATGGCACCAACCACAAGGAGCAACGTGCACCCTGAGGAGTCCGAGATATTTAGGACCTCCCTACGTGCTGGAAAGGATTAAAGTACATTATATCTCGAGGAAAAGATTTCCTCCCGCGGGGC
>QEOT01009363.1:0-11265 GCA_003123785.1 Pterocarya stenoptera | reverse complement strand
TTTTAGGTTTATTATTTTATTCCGTCATATCTCGTATTATTTCCAAAATTCAAGTACTTCCATTCCTCTAATTTTTAATTCAACCTCTTTATGATTTAAGATCCATCAAATTAATTCTTCATTCGATATTTCAATATTATCAATATTGTTAGAAATGCTAACCTCATATATCATTTGCTAAACAAATTAGTTTTTTAGAATATTTTTAAAAATGATATAAAATCTAAAAAAACTAATTACAGTTAAAAAAAAAACAAGAAATAAAAATAACTGAACTTTAATCAGGACCTAGGGTAAATCCCTCTTTTACCCCTTCCAACAAAGACATGACAATTCAATTTTCCATTTTTTTTTTATAGTAAAATAAACACACCTAAACTGAATTATTCCCATAAAAACAAGAAAAATCTAAGTTTTGACCACTAGACACCATTGCTATTAGAGATGTAATCGGTCTAATTCAATCTGATTTTTGATATTTTATTATTATTTATAAAATTATGAGATATTCTAAATATCCAAACGAATCCTTAGACTCTTATAAACAGTATTGTCCTCATTGAGGTCACACACTTTAAAAAAAAAAATTACAGATAAGCAATTTATATTTGAATCAAATGAATGGAACTTAGTTGCTCACATAAGCATGTGAAAATAACTCAATTTCCTTAAAGCCAAGTTCGCTCCTATTCTATTAGTGAAGCTTATATCACTGAGACTTCACAAAACTGAAAATACTATTTTTATCCTAAATTATCTTGCAGTAATGTTATATGTAAATCCTAAATAAATAAGCCTCATACAAACTCTCTATTAAAAAAAAAATAGATCTCATTAATAAAGAATAGTTTTTTTTTTTATATTTTTTTAAGGTGGGGTCTACTTTTTTACAAGAACTTGCATAAGACTTGTCTATTTGGAGCTTGTACAGATCATTTCTCATTATCTTATCCTAGTCACATTTTATGATATGATAACTTTTAAGTGGTTTGTTTATTTAAATATTTGATATATGAAATCACTTAAAATATATCGCATCATAATTAGACGAAGAAATTCATAGTTATATAACTCTACATCCAATCCATCTGACTACTTATAGTTGTGGCTAAAGAGAGCTTTAGAGAGAATGGATCATTGCTCTTTCGAGTTATGGAAGGTAACGAGAGCCAACTGAGTTGAAGTGGAGTTCAGCAAATTCAGGAGGGTTCAGAAGGAAGAGGTTGTTAGAGTAGTTAGTCTGGAGTGCAACACTGTCGTTTTATAAGTAGAGGGAATTTGTGTTCTAATTGTACGATGTCGTTTTGAATAAGTGATACGGTGTCGTCTTTCAATTGTAAAAGTGATAACGTTGCATTTTGTCTTCAGTTGTAACTGTAATACGCTGCCGTTCGGGGAAGAATATATAGTTGGAGAGAAAAGGAGGGAAGGATCATCGAAGTTCATTCAGAATCATCCTCTTCCAATGACTTATAGAACCACCGAGGAAAGTTCTATAAACCATACTCACATTTCACTTTCTTCCACTATAACGATGTTGCATAATTCATCAACAGTTGATTTTTTTTTTAAATAAAAAATTACCCAAGGGTTATAAAATTGACACATTTTACATGGTGGAAGTGAAAGTGAGACAAGAATATGGTTTGTAGTATTATTCAGCTACCAAAAATCTAATAGGCTAACCTGAGTTGCTATCTACACCCTAAAAGGAAATATCTATATGTCTCATCATTGCTCCATAAGTGCCAAGAGAAATTGCTTTTGTAAGCAAGACGATCTAGAGCCTGACAAATATAATATTTTCTATCATGAACTTCAACCCTCATCACCAAGAATCAATATAATTTACCCATGAGATGTCTAGCAAAACTATTGATCTTCACTATTATGGAGATATACAAAATTACGCGCATAAATATAGATAGCAACACGTCTTTTTTTTTTTAGATAATAAGAGAATTTATTCCAAGTAAATAGACATAGCCCAAATATAAAGAAAGTATACAAGTGAGTACACCTAAATACAAGCTAAAGCAAAACAGAACTAAGGCAAAACATTACAAATATTCTCATCCCTTTTACAAGGTTCTTCACCCAAAAACTTATAGTGCTAAAGAAAAAATTCCTGAATTGCCTCATAGAACGTTTGCAATCTTCGAAACACCTCTCATTTCTCTCTAACCATAAGCACCAAAATAAACACAAGGGGATCATCCTCCACACTGTAGCATTGCCTCCACATCCCATTGAACCTTGCCAGCTAGCCAAAAAGTCTACCACACGCAAAGGCATCACCCATGCAATGCCTACCCTTGCAAATATCTCATTCCATAGCTTCGTCACCACCTCACAATGAAGGAAAAGATGGTTAACAGATTTGCCATCTTTTTTACATATAAAACACCAATCAATCCCAAATAAACATCTTTTTCTCAAATCATATGTGGTTAATATTTTCTCAAGAGATACCAGCAAACAAAAAAATGCAACTTTACTAGGTACCCTTGCTCTCCAAATACATTTCAAGGGATATACTTTATTACCACGACTATTTAACACATTGTAGAAAGATCTCACTGAGAATCTAGAATTATAATCATGCACCCACAGTAGTCTATCCTCTCTATTCTGATCAATCTCCGTATCATATAATTTTACAAAGAAATCAATAGCTTCACACACTTCCCAATTCTGTAAATCTCCGGTAAATCTCACATTTCAATGCAACATATTATTAGAAAACTGATAAGAGTTAGCCTCTGCAGTCCCTTTGTTTCTAGCAATCCTAAAAAGATTAGGATAAACATATTTAAGAGCTGAATCTCTACACCAATTATCATGCTAGAAATAAATATTTCTCTCGTCCCCCACTTTGAAATTAATGTTTTTGACAAAATCTCCCCATCTCAACAGAATGGACTTCCACAAACCCCCCATACACCCCTTTTACTTCATTATTACACCAATTCCCCCACATCCTCCCATATTTAACATCCACAATCTGCCTCCATAATGCATTGCTCTTGTTGTTATACCTCCAAACCACTTCCCAATAAGAGTTTTATTGAAAAGCTTTCAATTTCGCATTCCTAATCCTCCAAATGAAATTTTCTTTCCTCCCCATTACCGCCACATAAGAAATTTCGAAAAACCCTCTCAATTCTTGTAGCTAACCCCACAGGTAAAGGAAAGAGTAAGAGGAAATATGTTGGTAAATTAGACAATGTGCTTTTAATCAATGTGACTCTGCCCCCTTTTGACAAATAAAGCTTTTTCCAACTTGCTAACTTCCTCTCAATCTCTTGCTAACTTCCTCTCAATCTTCTCAATCACCCCATCCCAAATAGAAACTAATTTGTGAAAGGCACCCAAAGGTAACCCAAGATATTTCATAGGTAATGAATCTACCTTACATCCCAAAATATTGAGCAAATCTAAAATATTTCTGACTATATCCACTAAAGCAATTTCAGACTTAGTTAAATTAAATCTAAACCTGGAGATAGCTTCAAAACATAACAATAAGGCTCTTAAAGCTCGAAGATGATCCTAGTTGGTATCACTAAAAATTAAAGTATCATTGACGAAGAGTAAATGTAAAAAAATAATGTTGCCCCGTGAAACATCACCCACCATGAAACCCGACACAAAGCCCCTTTCCACAGTCGCTTCAATCATACGACGAAGCGCGTCCATAACTTAGACAAATAAGAAAAGAGATAAAAGGTCTCATTGCCTCAAACCACGGGAGCTATTAAAAAATCCAACCGGAGAGCCATTCACCAATATAGAAAATTTGACCGTCGAAATACAATGTGTTATCCAAGAGCACCACTTCTCCCCAAAACCAAATCTCCCAAGCAAGTAAAGTAGAAAATCCCAATTGACATGGTCAAAAGTATTTTCCATGTCCAATTTGACAAAAATTCCAGATTATCATATTTCTACTTTCCAAACACTCATGAGCAATTAAGATCGAATCAAGAATTTGTCTTCCTCTCACAAATGCATTTTGAGATTTCGTTATAATCTTATCCATAACCACACTTATGCGGATAGCTAACACCTTTAAGATGATCTTATACACCCCATTTATCAAGCTAATAGGTTGAAAATCCCTCATTTCTTCAGCACCCGCCTTTTTAGGAATGAGATCAATGAAATTGGTATTAAAATTCTTCTCAAATTTCAGGAAGAAATGAAATTCTTCAAAGACTTTCATAATATCATCCTTCACAATATTCCAACATGCTTGAAAAAAATCCATGAAAGAAAGGTCCGAGCCTGGAGCCTTATCCTTAGACATGCCTCTAACCACATCAACAACTTCATCTTTCTCAAAGGATCTCTCTAACCAATCTATAGTAAGATGACAAATGGTTTCGAAAGCCAACCCATCTAACTTAGGTCTCCATGAAAATTCTTCCCGAAAAAACTTATCATAAAAATTCACAATATGATCTTCAATCTCCTCCTTGTCACAAATCACATTATCAACTACATGAAGAACTTCAATGGCATTATTTCTTTGATGAGAATTTGCCATTTTATGGAAGAATTTCATGCATTTATCTCCTTCCTTTAGCCATAAAATTCTGGATTTTTGCCTCCACGAAATTTCATCCATAAGCGTTAATTTTTCAATTTCTGCTAACACCCCTTTCTCCATCTCCTTTTCCACTAGTGGGCGTTACCAAAAGTCTCTAATTCCATCTCTTCATGTCTTTTTTGAGCTCCCTAAATTTTCCATCCAAGATAAAACTAGGAGTACCAGTAAAATGATAAGAGGCCCACACTACTTTCTTACTCTTTCAACAATACCTTCATCCTCCAACCACACATTTTCAAATTTAAATTGTCTTCTCCCACTAATAATGCCCCCACAATCCATCAAAATAAGATAATGGCCAGAAACTATTCTCTGCAATATTTTCTAACTTAACTCCAAAAATAATGCTTCCCAAGAGACCGAAACCAAGAATCTGTCCAAAATGGACCATGCTCTCCTATTTGACCACGTGAAATCCCCTCCTACCATAGGTAAATCAATCAACTACAACTTAGAAATGAGTTCTGAAGATTCAGACATAGCTTTAGTAATTAACAAGTCCCCTTCTCGCTCACAAAGAAAGCGAGTAATATTAAAATTCCCTCCAAAATACCATAGAAGATCCCACCAACAGCAAAGACCTGTCATTTCTTCCCACAATATACTCCTACTAGAATCTGAATTTGGCCAATAAACACCAGCAAAAGACCATTCGACACCATCATCCTCATTCTTAAAGTGACATGCCACCATAAATTCTCCCACGTAATGATCTACTACTTCTACAACCCTCATATCCCACATAACAATAATGCCTCTCATAGCTCCATTAGAGACTAACTTGACCCAACCCAAATAATTACAACTTCATAAACTATGAACCACTGATTGGTTGACGACCTTCAATTTAGTTTCTTGAAAATAAATGAGTCTAACATATTATGTTGGACTCATTTTTTATGTGGAGTGTTAAAATATATTTAAATAATTATATTTACTTCTTCCGATAAATTTAAACTTTTAAAATAAGTGATAATTTAACAATTATTCACCACAACTAAACAATTGACAACAGTCATATATAGTTGAAATGAGGATTAATCAAAACCTAATAACTAGCAACCATACATACTTAACATCTCTAGGTTTTACTAAAACCAGAATATCAAATTCATTGTCATTAATTGTTTGAATCTAATGAGCACTTAACTAGGGCTGGGCTCCGACTTGAATTAGGAGCGGACTCCAACTCCGAAGCTCTAATCGGAGTTGGAATCAAAAGTCGAAACTCTGATCAAAGTTGGGCTTGCGCAAACACCAATGGGTTGCTGTTTTGGGCTAGGTCGAAAAAAATAAAATAAAAAGCTAAATACAATTTAAATAAATCTATAGAATCAATTTCAATCCATAAATTAAAAAATGTATAAAATTTATACAATTTGTATTAATCAATAGAACAATTTAAATCCATAAACTAATAAATGTATACAATTTATACATTTAAACTCAATGAAAGAAAAAAAAAATATGGATGATTATTAATAGAACCAACAAACAATTATAAATCCATAATGAATGATTATTTTAAAAAATACCTAAATCCATAATGTAAATTAAAGACATCGTCATGCAAGCAAAAACACCTAATTCCATATAATCATAAGCATTAAAACACAATCATGCATGCAGCAACACAAGATGTAAATGCACACTCTTGCCAAGTGCAAACAATAAAAATCACACAAGAACACATACTAATGAGTTCTTATTATAGTAGACGAATATTACAAATTTACAATATAAGATTACACCACCACCATCGAAGTGACAACTAGGGGTGGGCAGGGGGGCCCCGCCCCCGCATGGGCTGGGCTAGCCCCCGTGCCACAGATGCGGGGGGCAGGTGGCCCCGCCCACATCTAAGGCCTCCAGCGGAGGCGGGGGCCGAAGGGGGCCCAGCCCCGCACCCCGCATATATATAATATATATTGAAAAAAAAAACCCCATAGACGTTGTTTTGTCTATGGCGTTTTTTTTTTAAACACCCCAGACGAAACGATGTCGTTTTGTCATTATAGACAAAAAGGCGCCATTTCATCATGGTAAATTAACCCCCCTCCCACAACTCCCTTCCCCCCAAGCCCCTCCCCTTCTTAGTTTTCTGTCTCTCTTTGCAAAATCTCTGTCGCTTTCTGTGGTTGTCTCCTTCACCATCTCATCATCTTCGCCAAAGGTAAGCCCCAAATCCAAACCTCTTAACTTACGTATTTTATGTTTTTTTTTTTTTTTAAAGTTATGGAGATTGGTGGAAGGTTGGGATTAAATGGAGATAGAGGATGAGATTTTTGAACTGTGCTATGAAGAATCTTGATTTTGCATGTGATTTATGAAATTGTGAATGTGCATTGTGCATGGGTTTTGGATTGGAACCTTAAATTAGTTTAGGGTTTCAATCTTTAAATTAATAGGCTGCTTAAATTTTTGTCTGATCATATTGCATTTTAAACTATTTTTAAAATTTTTAGACTGTTTTGCATCAAATTTTGTAAATGAATAGGTAGATCAATGAAAATTTGTATGGATGAAAAAATTTTAAGATGTTATTAATTACATACTTTGGGTGTTGAATTTCAGAAATATTTGTGCGTGTGGGTGTGTGTGTGTGTATAGTCTAATATATGTTTTTATTTTTAATTATCGTTTCATGTTTATGAATCTAATTTGTTTTTTGTTTAAATTATTAATGTTTCAAGTTTTATGATCTCAATTATCACAGTCTAACATCAGTTAGCACAACTTACTTTTCTACCACTATGGCCATCCCAAATTCCATTGAAGAATGAAATGTTATTCTTTTGTTAATTTAGTTAATTGTAATATTGCTACAATAGTACAATTTGTAATATTTTTAGATGAATTTGTAATTTAGTTTTGTAGTAGTTTTCTCTTAATTATCATTGTAATATACTAATAGCTTAGTTATTATTATTAGTTATTAGTTGCAACTTAGTAGTATATAATTAATAATTTTTATTATTGTAAATTATTTTTTGTTATTTTGATTATTAAATTTTGTATTTTTTAATTTTTTTTTACTTAAATTTTGGGCCCAAAATATTTATTGGGCATGTGGCCCATTCATGCGGGCGCCGGGTGGGGGGGGGGGGCGGACGACTGAGGTGTTTGCCCCTGCACCCCAGCACCACCCCGCCCCCGCACACTGGGGACGGGTGCCAAAGTATCAATATTAAATTAAAAAATAATCCATAATTCAATTCCTCCAAATCCATAAAATTAACAACTCCAAATCCAAATTCATAGTCCCCACCACCACGACGGTCCACTACCGGGCAGTAACGACTCCAACTCCAAGTATTTTGCGTTGTTTTGGAAATTAAATAATTTTAGACATTACACTACTTAAGTAAAGGATAATACTAGCAATAAAGTTAACATAAAAGCTAAAGAATTAAATTCATTATTCATCTACTAGACTCCCTTCCATAATGCGTTTGTCTCAATCCTCCTCAATTATTGTAGGATTCGCAGATAGGTATACAAAAGCATAAAAATTATAAGTTAAAGAATCAATAAAAATATCTAATTAGTCAATTCAAAATGAAGGTTAAAGTATCCGACTTAAGCCTATAGCTCTCAACATCTTCAACACTATCTATTTCAATAGGCTTTGACCTTAGCCAATTTTGTGTGCATATGAGGGCCTCCACAGTTCTCGGAGTCAATGAACTCTGATAAACATCCAACACACAACCGAAGGTACTAAACATTGACTTTGAGGCAGCCATAGTGATAAGAAAGGTCAACACACCTCGGACTACTTTGGAAAAGACTGGAAACTTGGTGGAATTAATCTTCCACCAAGTTAAGATATGAGATATTTCAGTAGGTGTCTCGACATCCTCTAGAAAATATTGTGAGTTTGTCGGTCTTTAGGAGCTCCCACCTACACTTGAAGATTGACCATCATTGTTGTTGTAATGGCTATACAAGACATCAATATCATGTTTCAATACTCTAATGAACTGCTCAACCTTGTTATCACCTGGAACGTCCGTAATCCAAACTCTGCAACTTCCAACTTATATCAAAGGTCAAGAATTGCAGCCACAAATAATAATCTGTTTATTTTCTCAAAATCTCTCCAATATTTATCATACTTAGATTTCATCCTCATAGCCATACCATTCAATGGTCATAAAGCCCCAAAAGCTCCTCATAGTACATGTTCGCAGTACGGTATAAACTACCAGATATGCGAATAGTGATATCATAAAATAATTTCAAGAACTGAATAAAGTACCTCACATTTATCCAATCAACAATGTCTGGCGGTTCGTGCCCCCTTTGTCTTCGTTGTGTCATCCAACAAAGCATATTTCATATCTTTATCTTCGAGCTCCATACTCTCAAAGGCTCTCTAATATTTTTGCGCTATCTCCAACATTGTGTATGTCAAGTTCCATCTAGTGGGAACGTCCAAGAAACATACTACCACATGGAATATTTTTAGTTGCTTGACTATAGACTTAAAACTTGTCAAGCCTTTGGGGGAAAGCCTTCACTACTTGAAAATATTGCGGACCTTGAGTATTGACTCATCAACTTCCTTCAGACCCTCATTGACTATAAGATTGATAATATAAGCATAACATCTAACATGTATAAACTTGTTGTCAAGAATTGTATCTTCTTTCACTGTAGAATTTTGCTTAAACCAATCAATTGCACTGTCATTGGCACTCGCATTTTCAACTGCGAAGGTCAGAAACTTTTTAATCCTCCAATCGGTCATACTCATCCAACTCCTTTCCAATGGATGAACCCTTGTGATTTTGAATTTTCTTGAACCCTAAAATCCACTTATGTAATATCCAATTGTTGTCAATGAAGTGACCAGTGATACACATGTAACTAAAGTTCTGAATTGACGTCCATGTATTAGTCGTACATGAAACTCTCTGCCCAGTCCTGATAAACTTATCCTTTACTCTGGCCTTCTCCCTTGCATGCATCTTCAAACAGTCTCTAATGACGGCATACCATGAAGGAATGAGAAATTAGGGATCAAGACATTACACATCCTTGTCCCTCAACGGTGAGAAACGGCAGCTCGTCCGTTATAATTATACCTGCAAGCAACTCCATTAGTCTATTCTCATTATAATGAGGAACTAATAGGTTTTTACTTTGGCTACCATCAGTGGTAATCGTTGTTTCGTAACTTAACTTCGTCTGATCTTTGGCCACCAACTTCTTGTGTATCTTATACCGCTAACAATCTGTAAGATGTTTTATCAAAATAGTCTTGCCTTGCTTCTTGGAATGACAACCAAAGCTTTGCCCACAATGGTGGCACCTTGCTTGCGGGTTCTCCCAATCATCAGGGATTTTGGTGAAATGGTCCAATATTCACAACCTTCTCTTATTTGGTCATGGTAATCTATCTCCAATTCATCCTCCTCATGAGGAATACCTTCATCTTCAATATCTATATGGTACTTGACTACTTGCACAAGAAGTAGCTATCAGGACTGTAAAAATAAACCGAAAAACCTGCCCAAACTGGCCCAAACCGGTTCCTCCATTTTAAAAATCGGTCATAATCGGTCCGGTCTCAATTTTATGTTTTCTAGGACCAGACCAGTTCACATATTTATATATTTTGAATTATATATAATATTATAATTATATATGAAATAATGTTATATTATAATTTATAGCATAAAATTTTAATCTTAAGCATAAACATTTATTTGAACATATGCTTTAAATATAAAATATATATTAGTTATATTTTATGGCTTAATAAATTCTCAACATATTCCTTTTGATAAATATATTAGTAATACTAATATATATTAGTATATTAATTGCTATATTATTACTAACATATAGTAATATGCCAATAGTATTACTATATACTAATAGTATTAGTGTATTTATATATATTAATATATGAAAAATTCTATACACCATACTACCATCCCACTAAGTAAGATATGACATATTTATCACCATTAAATGATCATTTATTGCATGTTTTATCATTTAATGGTGATGAATATACTACATACTACTTAGTATGATCAAAATAGGATGAGAGTGTGGTGTATAATATTACTCTTAATATATATATATATAAGTATAAGAGATTAGAGATTTAATATATATTAAAAACCAGAAAACCGGTAAAACCGGAAGTACTAGTTTAAGAGGGTAACCGGTGTGGTATTGTTCTTGAAATTGTAAAATTGGTGTATACCGGTTCGGTCATAAAATTTGTCCAAAACAGGACTGGTTACACTCCTAGTAGCTGTAGATGTAGATTTAGGGGTGAAAGTACTTGTCGTCGGTGTTGGAGTAGATGTAGCATTCATATCCATATTACTTGCTCTAAAAAAATAAAGAAACAAGTTAAAATATTTAAACATATAAACTACCATAATCTTCAATTGGTAATTAGGCATAACATCCCACAATTCTTTAACTCCAACAACAACTATTTAAAAAAATCAACATGGAAATTAATTAAAGAAACTACAAACAGTGGCGATTAATGCAATTAATGTAAGTCATTAACCTTAATAAAATCCAATTAAATTATAGGTATTTTCAGAAGTTACCCATGCCTCTTAAAAGGAAAAGAAACTTTCGGCTGCCCTTCTATTGTAAAGAAAATGATTTAGAAGTTC